>JAAWXA010000266.1:19789-32454 GCA_038090715.1 Florisuga fusca
CATTCCCTTCCCTTCCCTTCCCTTCCCTTCCCTTCCCTCCTTCCCTCCTTCCCTCCTTCCCTCCTTCCCTCCTTCCCTCCCTCCCTCCCTCCCTCCCTCCCTCTCTCCCTCCCTCCTCCTCCTCCTCCCCTCCCTGCAGGGACTGCAGCCCCTGATGCAGCTTTCCTGCAGGCACTGCAGCCAGCACCGCCGGGCACCTCTTGCCGGGGCTGGTGGCACGGCCCAGCTGAGCAGCACAAGCAGGGCACTGACATCTCTTCCCTCCTTCCCTTCTCTTCTCCCCGCAGGAGTTTGGAATTTACTCCTGGGCTGCAGAGAGGACGGGCCTGGTCCTCACAGCTATAGCAGCCCTGGGAGATTCCAGCACCCAGGACAGGCAGGTGGCCTGCGGACTGCTGGACATGGCCATGGGAGACCCTGGCTTCTGGCTGGTGGATGTAAGTGTCCTGGGGCTGCACTGTCCTGCCCATCACACCTTCCTGGTGCTTTTCCCTGCTCTGTCCCTCCCAGATGCCAGTCTCTTGGGCACCTGAAGCCAGGTCAAGGCAGCAGAGAGGGATGGGGTGGGCAGGGCAGCAGTTGTAGTGGCAGCTGAGGAGATGGTTGCACTCCAGTGGCAGCACCACAGAATCACAGAATCAAAGAATCACAGAATCAGCAGGGTTGGAAAGGACCTCTGAGATCATCCAGTCCAACCCTTGATCCGCTCCCGCCATGGTTCCCAGATCATGACACTGAGTGCCACATTCAGCCTCTTCTTAAAAACCCCCAGAGACAGAGAATCCACCCCCTCCCTGGGCAGCCCATTCCAATGCCTGATCACCATCTCTGGAAAGAATTTCTTCTCTTCCTAATATTTAACCTCCCCTGGCAGAGCTTAAGAGCATGCCCTCTTATCTTACCATCCTCACCCGTGTCCCCTCCAGGCAGAAGAGATCTTGAGGTGCATCCACAGCACCCTGCAGCGTGTCCACAGGGTGACAGCCCAGCAGAGCCTGCAGTCACTGCTCTGGCTGCTGGCTGACAGGTTCCCCGAGGACACGGTCAGGAACCTGCTGAGGATCAGTCCAGAGTGTGACAGGTATGAGCCCCTCCAGCCCTTGGGACCTTCTCCATAGCTCAGGCACAGCAGGGTGGCTGAGGCAGCCCTGCTAACGGAGCGCTCTGGCTTGCAGCACTGCCCTGGCCATGTGGGAGGTGATGCTGTCCCCACCCAGAGAGACGCAGAGGATCTTTGAGGGGCTGCTCGGTGTGATGGAGGGCTCCAGAGCAGACGTCAATGTCTCAGCTGTGAGTGAGCAGAGCAGGTCTTGCTCAGCTTCAGGGCTGTTCCTGGCTCCCCAGGGAAGCAGAGGCAGCCCCTCCTGCCTGCCCCAAACACCCACCTGCTCCAGGACTTGGGGACACAGCCCCTCAGGGCCAGCAGGGACCTGGCCTGCAGCAACCCCCTCTGTGCCATCCCCTCCCTGTGGGGCTGCTGGGGCCCCTGTGCACAAAGAGGAACCCTGCAGCATTCTGGACACCACATCAACCGTGTTCTGGCAGATGGCTCACAGCCTCCATCGGGCTCTCTCTCTGTGGCACTGAGAGTTGTCCCTGTGTCTTTGCTGCAGGCATCCCAGGTCCTGTGCGGGGTCAGCCAGTGGCCCCACTGTCAGAAAATCCTGGAAGTGCTCTTCCCCAGGCTCCTCATGGCCCTCATCAGCCAGCTTGTCAAGAATCGATGGATGCCGGGAGACAAGCAGGCCCAGGCTGATCACCTTGGCTCTCGGGGGTGCGCCATCCCCTTCGAAGCCCTGCCATTCCCCTGGGCCCTCGGCCAGGGCCCCTGCTCTGGGTCTAACTGGACCTTGCTCTGCACACAGGCTGGCAGTGAAGGCCATGAAATCTCTGCTGTGTGCTGCTGGACGTGAAGAGCTTGTCCAGAAGATCCAGCAGGAGGGCGGCTGGGACATGCTCCTTGGAACTGACACCCTCCAGAGAGGAGTCACTTTGCTGGCCAGGTGAGAGCCCCTTTCAGCCTCGGCAGCCCCATGCCCGGGGGCAGAGAGCTCAATGCCAGCAAGGCTTTGCCTGCCCTGCTCACTGCCAGCGCTGCTTTTCTTTCCCTGCCCAGCGAGATGAGGAGGAAGAGCCCAGCGAAGCAGCGCTCCTCCCTCTTTGAGCACATCAAAAGGACAGATGTNACATTCGGGGAGATGCTGTGGTGGTTCAGGGGGTGCAGGGCTGATGCTTGGACTCGATCATCTTGAAGGTCCTTTCCAACCATGATGATTCCATGATTCCATGTGCCAGCACCTGCCTGGACACACCCTGCCTGCCTGCCAGGTGACAGAGGGACCCTTTGTGACATCACCTGTGACACCGCGGGTCCCGGGGTCCCTTCCCAGTGCTGGGGAGGCCCAGGCTCAGTGTCCAGAAGGACAGGAGAGAGTGCAGAGACAGAAGCGAGCACAGTGCTGAGAGGAGCCCTGAGCTATGTCTGCATTCTCAGCATCCGAGAGAGGCGTCCGTGGGTCCCCAGAGGACCAAGGAGATCTGGAGACGGTGCCTGCTCCCGGGGAGAGGGATGATCCAGGGACTGGGGCTGGGGGGATGCTCTCAGGGCCAACAGGGGAGGACTCGACAGCCCTTGGTGGTTTGTCTGAGGTGAGCCTCAGCCCAGCCCCTGAGGGCTGTGAATCTCCAGAGGCTGCCCAGGAGCCTCCATCCGCGGGAGATTCGCTGCCCCGTGCAGGGCCTGTCCCAGGCCTCTCCCTGTCCCCACGCAGCCCCCTTGGCCCCACGGGCTCTCCCCGCAGGCAGTGCAGCCCTGGGGCCAGCAGCACTGCCCCCCCCATGCACACCCCCCATGGCCTCTCCTTCTTCTCCACTCAGCAGAGACCCCCGAGCCGGCCCCGGATGGGAGAGGAAGAGGAGGAAGAGGAAGGCCACCCCCCTGCCCCAGCAGAGCTGTGCGAGGCCCAGCTGCCGGAGACAGGTGAGTGAGGGGCCTTTGGCTGCTTTGCTGTCCTCCTGCATGGCAGTGGTTGCTGGGCACATCCCCGGCCTGATCCCTGCCAGTCCCCTCTTTGGGTCCCCCTGCCCAGGGCTGGCTCTGTCCTCGGGAGCTGGCACGGGGCTGGGTGCGAGGTAGGGGGCCCTTCAGTCTCTCCTGCCAGCACCTTCAGCTCGCCCTCCTCCCTTGCTTTGTTAGATTTCAACTCTGATGCCAGCAGCTCTGAGGATCTGCCTCCAGCTGAGGAGAGGGAGGGACAGATCCTTGTGGATGCTCCGGAGGACTCAGCAGAGGTACCCACAGAGACTGGCACCTGCCTTGTGCCTGCTCCAGCTGCCCCCATGCTCAAGGATCCCTTCCCAGACAGCTACTGTCTGGGCAAAGCTGGGGAAAAAAAAAAAGTCACCAAAATAGAGACACGAGTCCTGTGGGTAAGAGGGATCAATCAAGGAGCCCCATAACCTTCTCTTCTCCCGGCAGGAGCTGAGGAATTTGGAGCAGTGGCTGCGGGATTTGGAGCTGCAGCCTTCATCCTCCAGGCCCTGGAACCAGGAGAATCTCTTTCAGGTCTGGCATTTCCAGAGCAGGTCACTGCTTGCTTCCCCAGTGCAATCCCCCCCTCTCCCCGGGAGGTTTCTGCACCCCGAGGGGTCCCGAGGCTGCTTTAAGAGGGTGGCACAGACAGGAGCAGAGGCTGCAGTGGGAAGGGGCTCTGGTCACCTCCCTGGCCGTGGCAGATTGGTGTGAGCCCTGAGCTTGGGAAGGAGCCCAGGGACATGAAGGCAGAGTCAGGCTTTGCTGCTGTTCCCAGGAAGCCTTGGCAAAGGATCCAAGCCCTGCCAGGTGCTGAGCAGAGCTGGGAAAGCCACCAGAGCCCAGGGCAGAGCATTGCCGTTTCTTCTTGCAGGGCCTGATGTTCTTCACAGCCTCCCCCAGAGCAGAGGAATGTCAGAAGGCTCTGGTCCTCATTGCCAGGGCGATGGAGTCAGGCATCAGCCCTTCCTCTGCCAGGGTAAGGAGCCCCCAGGGCCAGACAAGCTCCGCTGCCCCCCTCAGCCCTTCCCACTCTCCTGGATACCCACTCACTCGGTGGGTATCCCGAGTCCCAGTCCTCATGCCAGCTGAGGGCTGGAGAGCAGGGAGAGGCAGAGGGGACAGCGGGGCTGCAGGGGAGGCTGTTCCTGCTGGGGACAGCTGGGCCTCCCCCATCCTGCTGCGCTGGGCAGAGGAGCTGGCAGCGTGCAGGGGCTGGGGCAGACACCTCCACAGCCCTCTGATCCCTGCTTTTCCAGTGCCTGGGACAGCTGGTGGGACGTCTCATCTTCTGCTGCACATCCAGCTTCTGGAACATCAGCTCTATGGCATCAGAGGCTCTTCAGCATCTCTTCCACCTGCTGCATCGACAGGATAGGGGAGGCTGTGGGAGAGGAGGGAGAGTTTCATTTTTTCTGAACTCCTCTCCAGGCCAGGTGTCAGCAGACGAGACGGACACCACTGGCCTCACCAGGGTAAGGAGCTCCCTCCTTGCTGGGACCCTTCCAAGGAACCCTTCCCAAAATGCCTGGGACTGGCCTGGCCTCACGCTCCCTGCTGAGAGGGTTCCTATGCCAGGGTGTCCCTCCATGGAGTGCCCCAGCACCGCCGGGCACCTCTTGCCGGGGCTGCTGGCACGGCCCAGCTGAGCAGCACAAGCAGGGCACTGACATCTCTTCCCTCCTTCCCTTCTCTTCTCCCCGCAGGAGTTTGGACTTTACTCCTGGGCTGCAGAGAGGACGGGCCTGGTCCTCACAGCTATAGCAGCCCTGGGAGATTCCAGCACCCGGGACAGTCGGGCAGCCTGCAAAGTGCTGGAAGTGGCCACGAGAGACCCTGGCTTCTGGCTGGTGGATGTAAGTGTCCCGGGGCTGCACTGTCCTGCCCATCACACCTTCCTAGTGCTTTTCCCTGCTCTTCCTAATATTTAAGCTCCCCTGGCAGAGCTTAAGAGCATGCCCTCTTGTCTTACCATCCTCACCCGTGTCCCCTCCAGGCAGAAGAGATCCTGAGGTGCATCCACAGCACCCTGCAGCGTGTCCACAGGGTGCCAGCCCGGCAGAGCCTGGAGTCAGTGCTCTGTCTGCTGGCTCAGAGGTGCCCTGAGGACACGGTCAAGACTCTGCTGAGGATCAGTCCAGAGTGTGACAGGTACGAGCCCCTCCAGCCCTGGGGACCTGCTCCATAGCCCGGGCACAGCAGGGTGGCCGAGGCAGCCCTGCTAAGGGAGCGCTCTGGCTTGCAGCACTGCCCTGGCCATGTGGGAGGTGATGCTGTCCCACCGCAGAGACATGCAGAGGATCTTCGATGGGCTGGTCCTTGTGATGGAGAGCTCCAGAGGAGGCGCCGATGTCTCAGCTGTGAGTGAGCAGAGCAGGTCTTGCTCAGCTTCAGGGCTGCTGTTCCTGGCTGCTGGGGCCCCTGAGCACAAAGAGGAACCCTGCAGCATTCTGGACACCACATCAACCCTCTTCTGGCAGATGGCTCACAGCCTCCATCGGGCTCTCTCTCTGTGGCACTGAGAGCTGTCCCTGTGTCTTTGCTGCAGGCATCCCAGGTCCTGTGCAGGATCAGCCAGTGGCCCCACTGTCAGGAAAGCCTGGGAGGGCTCTTCCCCAGGCTCCTCATGGCCCTTTTCAGCCAGCTTGCCAAGAATCGACGGAGGCCGGGAGACAAGCAGGCCCAGGCTGATCACCTCGGCCCTTTGGGGTGCGCCATCCCCTTCGAAGCCCTGCCATTCCCCTGGGCCCCTGCCATTCCCTGCCATTCCCCTGGGCCCCTGCTCTGGGTGTAAGTGGACCTTGCTCTGCACACAGGGTGGCAGTGAAGGCCATGAAATCTCTGCTGTGCATCGCTGGATGTGAAGAGCTTGTCCAGAGTATCCAGCAGGCGCGTGGCTGGGACCTGTTCCTTGGAAGTGACACCCTCCAGAGAGGAGTCACTTTGCTGGCCAGGTGAGAGCCCCTTTCAGCCTCGGCAGCCCCATGCCCGGGGGCAGAGAGCTCAATGCCAGCAAGGCTTTGCCTGCCCTGCTCACTGCCAGCGCTGCTTTTCTTTCCCTGCCCAGCGAGATGAGGAGGAAGAGCCCAGCGAAGCAGCGCTCCTCCCTCTTCGAGCACATCAAAAGGACTTTGGGCTCTGGGGAGTACTGGCAGAAAACCCTAGCCATGACTTTCTATGTTGAGGTAAGCCTCAGGATGGGACGGGCTGTGTCAGGCCCTGAGCTGGCAGTGGGAAGCGGGAGCTGCGCAGTGCTGGGGTCCTGCAGCTCTGCCCGTCTCTCACCACTGTCGTTCTTTCAGCTGCTGGGCTGCGAGGACATTGAAAAGACTTTGAGCGACGTGCACCTCCTCCATGATCAACTGGACTCGTACCATCACACCATGCAACTGCTGGCACTCAGGGGCTTGGTGACACTGTCAGGAAATCCGCAGTTGGTGAGTGAGGTGGAGCCGCCTTGGCAGCATGGGGCTGGGGCATGGGGGTAACGCGGTGGCTTGGGCCTGGCTGAGAGGAAGGAGGTGGCTGAGCGGGGGCCACAGAGCCCTCCCTGCCCTCCCCGGCTCTCCCTGGGCCCCCAGAGGCAGGAGGGGCAGGAGGGGCAGGAGGGGCGGCAGCGATGCCGGCAGCACCTGCCAGGAAGCCGGGCGGGAGGCTGGTGCTCAGCACAGGGCGTTTGTGCCAGGCTGCTCCTCCACTGCTCCACCAGCACAGAAAGAAATTCTCCCTTCACACAGGCAGCAGAAATGCAGAGCAAGGTTCTGCTGGACACCATCCTGCTGAGGATGACACACTCTCTCAGCGACGTCGAGGTGGAGGCCCTGCTCTTATTCAGGGCCATCCTGGGCAGGCAGCAGAAGCAGAAGGAAGCCAGCCGCATGGCTGCGATGGCGGCAGAAATTCTCCCACCGCTCTTTGATGATGTAAGGCTGCTGTGGGAGCTGACCCCGCAGAGGGGCCCGGGGCAAGGTCAGCTGCCCTCCAGCCCAGCCCCGCGGGCAGCACTTGGGCAGGGCTGCTGCCCTCCTCACGCCCCTGGGCTCTGCCAGGAGGGCTTCTGGGCTCTGCAGCCCAGCTTCTCCTTGGCAGGATGAGGCCTCCGCTGCCCCGAGCCCCACCACCCCGCAGCGTCTCCCCACTCACAACAACAGGAACCGTGGGTAGGGAGAGGCTCTTGCTGCACTCACCCTGACTTGGGTGTCTTCCTTCCTTCCTTCCTCCCTGCCAGGAGTCCAGCCAGCTGAGAGAGCTCTCCATCAGCCTCTATGGAGAGATGTTGGGAATGATGGTGAGGAGAGAGAAGAAAAAGACAGAGGAGACGGTCCGGAGGACCCTGGTCTCGCTCTTCCTTCGAATGAGTGATGAGAGCGTGGCCGAGGTACAGACATCAGAGCTGACCCTGCCTTGGGCACGGAACCCCCTTCAGGCTCTGTCCCCAGCTGCCTCTTCCCAGAAGTAGCTGGGGACAGCTGGCAGCCTTGCCCAGAGGGAGGGGGATGAGAGGTCTCCTTCAGCCAGCTGTGGTGCCAGCTCCCACCATGTGCTGCTTTGCAGGCCTCTGGCAAAGCCCTCCTCGCCTCTGCAAAGTTCCTGGGCTGGAGGAAACTCAAGCAAGTGCTTAAGAAGCAGGAGACGTGGAGGATTGGAGAGACCCTGGTGAGGACAACCCCCAGGTGCCAGGGCCTGGGCTGGACAAGGGATGCCCCATGTGCCCAGGCTGTGGGTGTGCAGCTGTTGCTGGCTGGCCCTGATCCAGAGCGGAACACACAGCCTGGAGCTCGCTCCCCTTTTCCTTTCCATCTTTCCCTTTGCCCTTTCCATGTTTTCCTTTGCCCTTTCTCTTTTTCCCTTTTTTCCCTTTTTCCCCTTCCAATTTCCCCATTCCCCTCCCTCAGGCACACAGCCCCTCCCAGGGGTTCTTCTCCAGACCCCTCTTCCCCCCAGCCCCTGGGTGCTGCAGGAGCCTCCGGCCCACGCTCTGGCTGCCCCTCAGCCCCCCCAGGGCTCCTGTCTGGCAGAAAGGAATAAGGAATGGTCTGGAGGGGAAGGGGTTGGGGATGGGCAGAGGGACTGCTCTGGCACACAGGGAATGATCTGTGCCAGCGCCGTGATTTTGGGCTCTCCCCAGCTGGAGCAGGAGAGGAGCTGGGTGGAAGAATACGTGAGTTTCAGCCAGATGCGGCTCAGGGATGCTCCAACTGAAGTGAGACTGGCAGCCATCAGGTTCATTGGTGAGCAACAGCCCCCGGGGACCCTCTTCTGGCAGCCCGGCCCTGTGGCTGCCCCGGGCAGGGGGCTGTGCAGTGCTGGGCAGGGGAAGGTCTGACGGGAGCTCTGTGCACAGGGGCTGCTGCCCGGCGCCTGAGGAGGCATCAGTCTGAAGTGATGGGAATGTTCTATGGTGAGTGGGGTCAGAGCTGGGCTGGATGGGGCTGCCATGCCTGGCCCCATTCCAGGGAAAAGCCTCAGGGGAGGGGGAAGCTCTTGGGGACACTTGGGGCATGCGCTGGGGGTTAGGACTGGATGATCCTTAAGGTCCCTTCCAGCCCAAGCCAGGCTGCTGGCATTCCTCAGCAGCAGCTTCAAGGCAGGGAGGTTTCAGCACTGCTCTCTTTCTTTCTCTCACAGCCCTCCAGCGCTTGCAAAATGACCCTGAGCCTTCAGTCCAGTGCCTGGCAGTTCAGACCTCTCTGATCCTGGAAACTCTGCAGGAGCAGCAAAGATCAGGACGGTCCCTCCGGGCCCTTTGCTGCGGTCGCTGAGCTGCGGTCTCTGATGTCTCAGGGACAATCTCCTCCTGCCATCTTCCCAACGGTACCTTCACCAATGCCATACTGCAGCTGCTGTCCCCCAGGCCCCCATGTGCTTCCCCAGGCTCTACTGGACTCTCCCAGTCCAAACCAGTGCCTTCCAACCCAAAGCAGTGCCCTCCAAGCCCTCCTCTCCACACCCAGGACTCCCCTCAGGCCTCTCTCCGTAAAACCTCCCCAATGTCACCACAGCAGGGGACAGCAGCAGCGTTGGACTGAGGGTGGCAGTGATGAAGGTGGAGGTGGGAAGATGTCATTGAGACCCCCCTTGACCCAAGGAGCCCGAGGGGGGGGGAAGGGCTCGTGGGGCAGATGGCAGCGTGTGGACCAAGCTGGAAGCAGCAGCCCAGTGCCATGGCCTCCTTCCCACAGGCAGCACCCCGAGCCTGCTGAGCACACACCATCACACCCCAGCCCAGCCCATCCCATCCCAGCCCATCCCATCCCATCCCATCCCATCCCATCCCATCCCATCCCATCCCATCCCATCCCTCTGCACAGCCTGGCCCCAGGTGACACCCAGGTGTCCCCTTCTTTGGGCTGTCCCCCCAGAGCAGCAGCCATGTTGGGTCACCCCCTGTGCCACTCTTCTCTGCATCCCGCTGTCCCCAGGCGGCCACCTCCGGCGTGCTCCTGGCTTGCAGCAGGAGCCAGGGGAGAAGTTTTCCTTCCCACGGCTGCTGCCAGTGCCCACGCTGGTGCTGGGGGGTGCAAGGAGGCACAGGGCAGAAGGGCTCAGGCTTTAAAAAGCTCCAGTTAACCCCAGCGCTGCTTTCTTGCTTTCAGGGCTTTGTTTGGCAGCTGCCAGGAGGAGCGGAAGATGGGGAATGTTTCCCTGGAACTTGGGAGCATCCTCACTCAGCATGGGACACTGGGACAGTCCTGCCATGTTGAACCCTTGCTGATGGCAGCAGCACGACTCACTTTCATGGGCATCCTGAGCCAGGGATGCAAGTTCCTCCAAGCCAACCTCTTGGTGGCCGATGGCATCGGCATCCGGAGACTGCCAAGGGTTCCAGCTGTCCCCAGCTGCTGGAAGCAGCTCCTGCCTTCCTCTTCCATCACTTCCAGGAGGTCACCCGGGTGTCTCTGGAGTTGCTGAAGCTCTCCTACAGCAACCTAGAGGAGATCATCCGGGTGGCTGAGCGTGAGGGCAGACAAGAAGACCTGTTCCAGGCCATTTTGAACTGGATTGGGTTCCAGCCCTGCTGGGCAGGAACAGTGTCACCATGCCAGCCCAGAGGGCTGGGGACAGCCGGGCAGGGTGCAGCTGAGCCAGAGCCACTTTCCTTTTCTCATCAGAGAGGAGGGAACTGCAGCTCTGGCAGAGCTACCAAGAGGTCAGAAGGTTCCCCAAATAAAATGTGGCCTTTGGAAGGCACAGCACGTGTGGGTTCTGTTTCCTGCTGAGCTCCCAACTTCCTTCCAGCTGAGCATCTGTTACATGAGGAATGGAAGTTCTGGGATCAGCTCTGTGAGATGTGGTGGGGAGCACTGGGAGGTACTGGAAGTTACTGGGGGACAGAGGGAGCTGCTGAGGGGAGTGATGGGAACCGGGAGAGGGCACTGAAAAGATTCTGGGAGCACAAGGAGGAACTGGGGAACACAAGGATCTGGGGGGGTGGGGTGGTCACTTGTTTTAGGGTCTCCCCAGAGGCTAACAGGGATGTCTTGGGGATGAGTGGAGGGAGCAGGGATGGGACAGGAAGGTCCTGAGGGATCTTTCAGGGTCTTTGGAGGGGCACTTGGGGGTCCCTCCAGCAGGCTGGAGATTTTTTTGGTGAAGCCCCCAATCCCTTTTCTTTTGTCACCCCCAGCCCTGATCCCTCAGACTCTCCATGTTGTCGTTTTTCTCCAGAGTGATGTCAGACAGGCCCAGGTCATGTCTTGCCAGGCCGTCGTTTTCAGTCCTTTCAAAGAGAGAAACAGCATCTGTAGAGCAAGAGTGCTGAGAACAGCAGCTGTATTTAGAGGCTGCCCTCTCCTGAGAGGGAAAAAAGGGAATATATCCAAACCTGCATGCAAATAAGTTACAAAAGCTCCCCAGGTCCTGCCAGCAGAAGGAAGCTCACATGGGGGTGAGGGCCAGCAGGAGTTTCCAGCAGTCACTCTTTGCGTCTGGGAGCCAGGCCCATTTGTTTGGAATTCTGGAGCCAAAATTGGCAAAAAATGGGAGAGCAGCTGTAGTTTACACTGTTTAAAGCACCCAAAAACCTAAGGAGAGGTGTGTGGAGGTGGACGGAGTAGCAGGGCCCCAGCCAGTGAGGAGGAACAGTGACAGCAGCAAACAGCTGGGACTTTCTGCAGAGGTTTGAAAAAAAAATGAATTGTTCTTTCTTTCCTTAATAGCCCTTTTCCTCAGGGTGATTCATTTGTTTAAAAACCTCTTCTCCCTGTGTTTCTGCCCCCCATTAACTCCTTCCTTGTCACAGTTTAACACTGGCCCAGCAATTAACTGATTGACAGATGCTCTCTATTAATCCCCCTCTCCTCCCTGATAAAGAAAGGAGAGAGAATAAGGGACAGAGACTTATGGGTTGGGAACTAAACTACACAGCTTTAATGGATCAGTAATGAGAAATAAGACAAGAAATTGCCAAATATACAGGAAATTGGGACCACGTTCCTCCCCCCTTTCCCCCAATAACTCTCACGTCACCCCCGAGGCTGCAGGGCAGCCCTGGGAAAGTCCAGGCTGGACTCCTGGGGTCACCAGCAGTCAGGAGCTGGAGGCAGGAACACATGGATTAAGGCTGGAATGGATCAGGAGCACAGGCAGAGGAAGGGATGGAATCCTCCCAGGATGCTGAAGCAAAGAGGGAGAGGTGAAGAAGGGGAAGCAGGAAGGGGTTTGACCCTCGTGATCCCTCAGATTTATCTTGAGCCTGAGGTGTATGGGATGGAATACTCTGTTTGGTCATTTTTGGTCATTTCTCTTGTCTGCTCCTTCCTAAGGGAGCGTTGCAGGTGTGACATTTTTACTCCTTTTCTCCTTCCAGAGGGCAAAATGTTCCTCAGAACTGAGCAGTGTCCTTGGATCTGCACACCACTCTCCAGCTCTATAAACATGGAGTGTTCTCAGTCCCAGGAGCAGACACTGACTGAGAAACTTGCTGTTAATTTCAGCAAGTGCAGCTACTGACAAGAGACTGAGCTGACAGCAAAAGTACAAGAGAGAAAATCACCTTTCTCCTGGCCCAACCCAGGACAGAGGGCTGGGTGTGGAGACACGTGTGACAGCTCTAGAGCAGAGCTGCCATGAAGCCTCTTTTAGAATGAGGGTCTGAAACTTGAGTGCCATCAGAAAGCACTGGGAAGTAATCCACTGTCCATGTGCTTTCCTTAGGAAAATGAACCCTCTGGCCCACACCATGGAACTGGAGCTGAGCTCTGGCACTCAAAACTGAGCCATGCCAGACACGCAGCAAAGGACACGAGCACATTGCTGGTGCCCAAGTGATTTCTGGAGCAGTCTTTATCCTTCCAAGGCCCTTTATGAACTCTTGAAATGCAGGCTATGGTTTTTGCTTCAGAAATATGGTGTTTTTTCTATTCCATTCCATAAACCAGGTGTGGAGAAAATGAAAAAGTGTAAAGAAAAACAGATGTGGCAGCAGCAAGAAATAGGGTCAGACACTGATGGAAAATTCAAAGCCAAAATCCAGATCACTTTATTTACATAAAGTACAAAAAAAGGAAAGTGGAGAGGAGGGGAATGGGGAGGGGGAGAAAAAAAGGAGGGTGAGGGGAAGGGGAGGAAAGGAGAGGGGAAGGAAAGAAGAGGGGGCTAAAAAGATTGGTGGGATGAAAAGGGGAAGGGGAAA
>JAAWXA010000267.1:29698-41183 GCA_038090715.1 Florisuga fusca
AGGGAAAGGGTTGAGGGTTGAGGGAAAGGGCAGGGGTTGAGGGTTGAGGGAAAGGGAAAGGGTTGAGGGTTGAGGGAAAGGGAAAGGGTTGAGGGTTGAGGGAAAGGGAAAGGGTTGAGGGTTGAGGGAAAGGGAAAGGGGAAAGGGAAAGGGTTGAGGGAAAGGGTTGAGGGAAAGGGTTGAGGGAAAGGGTTGAGGGTTGAGGGAAAGGGTTGAGGGAAAGGGTTGAGGGTTGAGGGAAAGGGTTGAGGGAAAGGGTTGGGGAAAGGGTTGGGGAAAGGGTTGGGGAAAGGGGAAATGGTTGAGGTTAGGGGAAAGGGGAAATGGTTGAGGTTAGGGGAAAGGGGAAATGGTTGAGGTTAGGGGAAAGGGGAAATGGTTGAGGTTAGGGGAAAGGATTGAGGGTTGAGGTTAGGGGAAAGGATTGAGGGTTGAGGTTAGGGGACACGGTTGAGGGTTGAGGTTTGGGGAAAGGGTTAGGGAGGAAGGGGGAACGGGTTGGGGGAATGGGGAAATACTTTAATACAGTATTACATGCTGTAACATAGCCACCCTAACACACAAATAAGGCTTCTCAGAACAATACAACCACACATAGAACAACAATGGAACCACAGACACTATAATACAGACTATTTTGCTGCTCTCAAGTATAAAAGGGTAACAACTCAGACACCAGGTCAAGTACGGCGCAACACCAACATGAGCCATGCTATACAACGCAGTAAATGTTCTAATGCAGAAATACAAGGACGCACCAAAGCCACAGCACCTAGCCTGCCACAAAGCCACAGCACCTAGTCCGCCACAAAGCCACAGCAATTCAAACGCGAAGCACTGCAGGACACAGAGAACTAATCACGCACACAAAGTATATCTTAAGGCCTACAATAGAAAAATAATATACTGCCAAACACAACAGATACAAAGCTCTACAAAACCAAACATCAGAACAACATATTTGTTACCTGATGGGCTTTGAGACTGAAACCCTGATGGAAGCACAGGTGAAATACCACGTAGCACTGTCATGAAAATACAGTTTGCAAGATGAAAAAGCACAGCTGCAGATGGTCTCTCCAAAGATGGCTCTCCAGAAACCAGGCAGAATCCTATGCCATCCTGTCTACCGCCATCGACTGCTCCAACAGCACACCCTCCTCAGACAACACGCTCCTTGGAGACGCCGTCCTTCTCTCATCTAGAACACCAAGAGACAAAATTACTGTAGGGCTCCTCAAAAATGATCCTTATCATTACTAACTCTCCACCTCACCTCAAATACTCAGCTAAATCCAACAATGGCCAGGACAGCACCTGCAAAACAAAAAAGGAAAAGGCTTGAACCAAGTTGGTGAGGTTCTGGTGCTTCCCGTGACCCCCGATCCTACACAGCAGGCAGGGCAGCTCCAAGCCAAACACTTACACCCACGCACCAACCCGAGACACAGACACGTGAGTCACAAGACTTGACCTCAAGATAAAACTCGCAGCAGGAAGAGGGACTCTGGAATCCAAGACTTTGGGGCAATAAGACCTACAGTGATGGTTTTGCAAAGCTAGTGACGGATGCCCAAGAAGCAGACTTCAAGACCTGAGGACGCAAGGACTGTGGGGGTAGACCCCTGCTTGGGCAAACTGGATGGATGGAGATCACAAATGATGATGCAGTTGGCAAAGACGTTTCAGAAGACGATCATCGTGTATAAGAGACAGAGTCAAGAGTCCGATCGGCAAATTAGACTTGTCATGGAAAAGAACTCGCTCTCGATTAGCACCCTGCTGATCAGGGGAGGCTTTCCAGGGACTTGGTATCTGACGACATGGAGGATCATCAAGACCTGAGGAAGCTCTGAGGTGACAAAGATGGACGACACAAAACAAACAACACCACACTACACCGAGGCTGGAGCTGCCCTGCCCACACTAGCATCGTGTCAAAAACTAATTTGCTCCCTTTAGCCACACAAAGGGGGCTGCTCCAAGGCAGCACTCTCCCAGAAAACAACTTCAAAATCCCTCCGACAACTCCCAAGCTCAAGCCCCCAACAATTCAGTCCCGCAACTTATCTTTCCGAGAGCTGGGGTTCTGAAGCCACGTCCAGCGGCAAACACCACACTGTCCGACAGGCACGTTCCTTCAGTACACGAGTTCCTCTTCATCACCTGCAATCAGAAGAAAAAAAAATAAAAATAAAAATCAGAATCAATGTCACCAGTAAGAACCGCTTCAGCCATCGCCAACCACTTACACTACAAAGAGAGGCCTCAAAAGACTGACGCAGCATTCTGCTCCCCTTCTTGATCTAGAGTTCAGTCCTGTCTTCACCACAGCTTTGGGCACCTGAAAGAACAAGAGAGAGTTTCTGTTCCTCTGATCACTCATCGCATGCTCCACGAACCTGCTCCCTACCACCTCAGCTCACCTTCAACGCTCATCCCTTCCCAAAGGTAGGACGCACATCGCCTGCAAAAAGAGGGAAACGTTTAACTGAGCTGAAGGAAAAAAAAGGGAACGACTCTGCGCAAAGCCGTCTCACCGTTTTGAAACGCACCTCAAGACATGGCTTTTTCGCTCCGGCACCTCGAGTGAGTGACACCTGCAAAAGTCAAAGCAAAAGGCACACGCTGAGACATTGCCCCCAACAACAGGACGCCCACTCTGACTTCCAACTCCTGCTCCTTTACCTGAGCCTCTAACCCATCTGCCCGTCGTCTCTTTGGGGTTCCAAAATGACGTTAGCAGGGCACCTGAAAAAAAAAAACAAAAAAACAAACAAGAAGGGATGCTCATGACCAACCAATAATACAACATCTGAGAAGTCACCGCTCCTCCAGCCCACCAGCCTTTGCTCACCTGGCCACAGCCATCTCCGGCGCCCGTGTCCCGATTCGCTCGCCGCTTCTGCCTGCAAAACAACAACACACCATAATGTGATCAGGTAGCTCAAAGAGACACGGTCCCACCGACTCCACACCCTGACAAACCTTTGGATGGTTCCCTTGTCTCCTCCTCCATCCATTTCTTGTGCATCCTTGACACGTGGGATCTGAAAAACAGGATTATGCAAGTCACCGGACCGCCGCTCAGCACCAAGTCGGGGAGGTTGTGGCGCTTCCCGTGGCCCCTGATCCTACACAGCAGGCAGGGCAGCTCCAAGCCAAACACTTACACCCACGCACCAACCCGAGACACAGACACGTGAGTCACAAGACTTGACCTCAAGATAAAACTCGCAGCAGGAAGAGGGACTCTGGAATCCAAGACTTTGGGGCAATAAGACCTACAGTGATGGTTTTGCAAAGCTAGTGACGGATGCCCAAGAAGCAGACTTCAAGACCTGAGGACGCAAGGATGTGGGGATAGACCCCCGCTTGGGCAAACTGGATGGATGGAGATCACAAATGATGATGCAGTTGGCAAGGATGTTTCAGAAGACGACCATCAAGAAACCTCCAAGTCAAGAGGCCGATCGGCAAATTAGACTTGTCATGGAAAAGAACTCGCTGTCGATTAGCACCCTGCTGATCAGGGGAGGCTTTCCAGGGACGATGCCCAAGATGTGGGACTTGGTATCTGACGACACGGAGGACCATCAAGACCTGAGGAAGCTCTGAGGTGACAAAGATGGACGACACAAAACAAACAACACCACACCACGCCGAGGCTGGAGCTGCCCTGCCCACACTAGCATCGTGTCAAAAACTAATTTGCTCCCTTTAGCCACACAAAGGGGGCTGCTCCAAGGCAGCCCTCTCCCAGAAAACAACTTCAAAATCCCTCCGACAACTCCCAAGCTCAAGCCCCCAACAATTCAGTCTCGCAACTTATCTTTCCGAGAGCTGGGGTTCTGAAGCCACGTCCAGCGGCAAACACCACACTGTCCGACAGGCATGTTCCTTCAGTACTCGAGTTCCTCTTCATCACCTGCAATCAGAAGAAAAAAAAATAAAAATAAAAATCAGAATCATGTCACCAGTAAGAACCGCTTCAGCCATCGCCAACCACTTACACTACAAAGAGAGGCCTCAAAAGACTGACGCAGCATTCTGCTCCCCTTCTTGATCTAGAGTTCAGTCCTGTCTTCACCACAGCTTTGGGCACCTGAAAGAACAAGAGAGAGAGTTTCTGTTCCTCTGATCACTCATCGCATGCTCCACGAACGCGCTCCCTACCACCTCAGCTCACCTTCAACGCTCATCCCTTCCCAAAGGTAGGACGCACATCGCCTGCAAAAAGAGGGAAACGTTTAACTGAGCTGAAGGGAAAAAAAAAGGGAAACGACTCTGCGCAAAGCCGTCTCACCGTTTTGAAACGCACCTCAAGACATGGCTTTTTCGCTCCGGCACCTCGAGTGAGTGACACCTGCAAAAGTCAAAGCAAAAGGCACACGCTGAGACATTGCCCCCAACAACGGGACGCCCACTCTGACTTCCAACTCCTGCTCCTTTACCTGAGCCTCTAACCCATCTGCCCGCCGTCTCTTTGGGGTTCCAAAACGACGTTAGCAGGGGACCTGAAAAAAAAAAAACCAAACAAAAAAAACCCCACACAAACAAGAAGGGATGCTCATGACCAACCAATAATACAACATCTGAGAAGTCACGGCTCCTCCAGCCCACCAGCCTTTGCTCACCTGGCCACAGCCATCTCCGGCGCCCGTGTCCCGATTCGCTCGCCACTCCTGCCTGCAAAACAACAACACACCATAATGTGATCAGGTAGCTCAAAGAGACACGGTCCCACCGACTCCACACCCTGACTAACCTTTGGATGGTTCCCTTGTCTCCTCCTCCATCCATTTCTTGTGCATCTTTGACACGTGGGATCTGAAAAACAGGATTATGCAAGTCACCGGACTGCCGCTCAGCACCAAGTCGGGGAGGTTGTGGCACTTCCCGTGGCCCCCGATCCTACACAGCAGGCAGGGCAGCTCCAAGCCAAACACTTACACCCACGCACCAACCCGAGACACAGACACGTGAGTCACAAGACTTGACCTCAAGATAAAACTCGCAGCAGGAAGAGGGACTCTGGAATCCAAGACTTCGGGGCAATAAGACCTACAGTGATGCATCTGCAAAGCTAGTGACGGATGCCCAAGAAGCAGACTTCAAGACCAGAGGACGCAAGGATGTGGGGCAAACTGGATGGATAGAGATCACAAATGATGATGCAGTTGGCAAGGATGTTTCAGAAGACAACCATCAAAAAACCTCCAAGAGTCCGATCGGCAAATTAGACTTGTCATGGAAAAGAACTCGCTCTCGATTAGCACCCTGCTGATCAGGAAAGGCTTTCCAGGGTCGATGCCCAAGATGTGGAACTTGGTATCTGAGGACACAGAGGACCATCAAGACCTGAGGAATCTGTAAGATGACCAAGATGGATGACACAAAACAAACAACCCCTCACACCAAGGCTGGAGCTGCCCTGCCCACACTAGCATTGTGATGGAAACCAACTTGCTCTTTGCAGCCACCCAAAGGGGGCTGCTCCTAAATAGCCCTCTCCCAGATATCATCTTCAAAACCCCTCCTGCAACTGCCAAACTCAGCCCCTTAACAACCAAGATACTGTACTTAGCTTACATATGTCTGTGGTTCTGAATTTATGTCCAACAACAAAACCACATGGGCTAGCATGGTCTTGCAGTTCTAGCGTTCCTCTTCACCAGCTGCATTTAAAAAAAAACAAAAGCAAAAAAGTGTCACACGTCCCTTTCAGCCAATGCCAACTGCTTCCACCACACCCACCTCCTCACTAGAGCCTCGTGGTGTGGTGCTTCTCTCTCCAGTTACATCTAGGAGAGACAGGATACTCAGCAAGCAATTGGGAAAGGCAAGGAGGCTCTCTGCATCTTGTAAGATGGACCACAATGATTTCTTGAAAGGCTGTAAATAAAATTGCCACTGTACAGCAAAACTAGTGAAACCACAAGATGCCATTTCCATAAGAACTCAGAAATCCCAGAAAATTGGGATGCACAGAAAATAAAAGAACCAAAGAAACCACAACTGCACTGGTAAACCCTGTGGCTGACTCCAAAGGCTCTAAACAAAATTACCTAATTGAAAAAAAAAACAAAAAAACAAACAAAAAAAGTGAAGAAAAAGAAGAAGAAAAAACTTCTAAAGTTCTTACCTTGAAGAGTCTTCTCAAACAGCTGAGACAGCTCAACAGCTCCCCACAGCAACAGGAGCAGGAGAGCTCTGACCTCAGAGAAGCCCAGGAGCTGACTGAAGCCCCTAGCCAAAGGCTGTGGCTTATATACCATAGGCACCGCCCACAGCCTTTCCCACAATCCCATGGGAAAGGGCAGGTGGCAATTACCACAAGGTATAAAAGGAGCCAGAGAAGAAGCAGTGAGCTTTCTCCTGTGTGTTCAGTTTACAAAACGTTGGGAACCCAGCCTCTCCCATGTGCCCACCATCTCTCTGGGGTGCCAACATGAGATTAGGAGGGCACCTTAAAAAAAAAAAAAAAAGCAAACAACAGGTGGTACTCATGACTAACCAACAATGCAACACCTGAGAAATTACTGCTCTTTCAGCCCACTAGCCCTTACTAACCAGCTGCATTTAAAAATTAAACAAAGGTAAGAAAATGTGAACTGTCCCCTCCACCCGATGCCAACTGCTTCCACCACACCCACCTCCTCACTAGAGCCTCGTGGTGTGGTGCTTCTCTCTCCAGTTACATCTAGGAGAGACAGGATACTCAGCAAGCAATTGGGAAAGGCAAGGAGGCTCTCTGCATCTTGTAAGATGGACCACAATGATTTCTTGAAAGGCTGTAAATAAAATTGCCACTGTACAGCAAAACTAGTGAAACCACAAGATGCCATTTCCATAAGAACTCAGAAATCCCAGAAAATTGGGATGCACAGAAAATAAAAGAATCAAAGAAACCACAACTGCACTGGTAAACCCTGCGGCCTCCTCCAAAAACTCTAAACAAAATTACCTAATTGAAAAAAAGAAAAGGAAAAGAAGAAGAAAAACCTTCTGAAGTTCTTACCTTGAAGAGTCTTCTCAAACAGCTGAGACAGCTCAACAGCTCCCCACAGCAACAGGAGCAGGAGAGCTCTGACCTCAGAGAAGCCCAGGAGCTGACTGAAGCCCCTAGCCAAAGGCTGTGGCTTATATACCACAGGCACCGCCCACAGCTTTTCCCACAATCCCATGGGAAAGGGCAGGTGGCAATTACCACAAGGTATAAAAGGAGCCAGAAGAGAAACAGTGAGCTTTCCTCTGTGTCTTCAGTTTACAAGATGCTGGGAATCCAACATCCCCCATGTGCCTGCCAGCTCTCTGGGGTGCCAACATGAGATTAGGAGGGCACCTCAAAAAAAAAAAAAACCAAACAAGAGGTTACGCTCATGACTAACCAACAATGCAACACATGTGAAATTACTGCTCTTTTAGCCCACTAGCCCTTGCTAACCAGCTGCATTTAAAAATAAAACAAACGTAAGAAAATGTGAACTGTCCCCTCCAGCCGATGCCAACTGCTTCCACCACACCCACCTCCTCACTAGAGCCTCGTGATGTAGTGCTTCTCTCTCCAGTTTCATCTAGGAGAGACATGATACTCAGCAAGCTATCGGGAAAGGCAAGGAGGCTGTCTGCACCTTAAAAGACAAACCACAATGATTTCTTGCAAGGCTGTAAATAAAATTGCCACTGTACAGCAAAACGAGTGAAACCACAAGATGCCATTTCCAGAAGAACTCAGAAATCCCAGAAAATTGGGATGCACAGAGAATAAAAGAACCAAAGAAACCACAACTGCACTGGTAAACCCTGGTAAACCCTGTGGCCGACTCCAAAGGCTCTCAACAAAATTACCTAATTGAAAAAAAAGTAAAGGAAATGAAGAAGAAAAAAACTTCTAAAGTTCTTACCTTGAAGAGTCTTCTCAAACAGCTGAGACAGCTCAACAGCTCTCCACAACTGCAGGAGTAGGAGAGCTCTGACCTCAGAGAAGCCCAGGAGCTGACTGAAGCCCCTAGCCACAGGCTGTTGCTTATATACCACAGGCACCGCCCACAGCCTTTCCCACCATCCCATGGAAAAGGGCAGGTGGCAATTACCACAAGGTATAAAAGGAGCCAGAGAAGAAGCAGTGAGCTTTCTCCTGTGTGTTCAGTTTACAAAACGTTGGGAACCCAGCCTCTCCCATGTGCCCACCATCTCTCTGGAGTGCCAACATGAGATTAGGAGGGCACCTTAAAAAAAAAAAGCAAAGAACAGGTGGTGCTCATGACTAACCGACAATGCAACACCTGAGAAATTACTGCTCTTTCAGCCCACTAGCCCTTACTAACCAGCTGCATTTAAAAATAAAACAAAGGTAAGAAAATGTGAACTGTCCCCTCCACCAATGCCAACTGCTTCCACCACACCCACCTCCTCACTAGAGCCTCGTGGTGTGGTGCTTCTCTCTCCAGTTACATCTAGGAGAGACAGGATACTCAGCAAGCAATTGGGAAAGGCAAGGAGGCTGTCTGCATCTTGTAAGATGGACCACAATGATTTCTTGAAAGGCTGTAAATAAAATTGCCACTGTACAGCAAAACTAGTGAAAACACAAGATGCCATTTCTGGAAGAACTCAGAAATCCCAGAAAATTGGGATGCACAGAAAATAAAAGAACCAAAGAAACCACAACTGCACTGGTAAACCCTGTGGCTGCTCCAAAGGCTCTAAACAAAATTACCTAATTGGAAAAAAAAAAAAAAAAAAAGTAAAGGAAAAGAAGAAGAAAAAACTTCTAAAGTTCTTACCTTGAAGAGTCTTCTCAAACAGCTGAGACAGCACAACAGCTCCCCACAGCTGCAGGAGCCAGAGAGCTCTGATCTCAGAGAAGCCCAGGAGCTGACTGAAGCCCCTAGCCCAAGGCTGTGGCTTATATATCACAGGCACCGCCCACAGCCTTTCCCACAATCCCATGGGAAAGGGCAGGTGGCAATTACCACAAGGTACAAAAGGAGCCAGAGAAGAAGCAGTGAGTTTTCTCCTTAGTCTTCAGTTTACATGACGTTGGGCACCAAATTACAGACGCTGTCAGAAGAATTCTTCGTAGAGCGAAAGAGGCGTGAAATGCGCAACAGAACCAGAACTTGGCTGTGGGACACAAGGATGGTCTCCGGAGGGGTATGATGGGAGAAGGGTGCTGTGAGAGAGGTAAGAGGCGGCTCCGGGCTACCACTTCCCCTGGGAGACCGTTACAGTCTTTTACTGTCCACATAGTGAAAAATGTGCTTCTTATGTCCAATCAGAATTTCTCCATTACCTCTTATCTGTTAAGCCCCACTTGACCTTGTTGCTGGAGGAGCAAAAGAGAAAACATTGAGCAGCTGACTGCCTGGCTGCTTCTAGTTACAGGAGGACAAAAAAGGAACATAGAGTTCAGCTGAGTAACGGGGGACATCTGGCTGCTAAAGGTTCAAAATAGAGAGTGTGTTTGGCTGCTTCACATGCTGTTTCCAATTACTGGAAACAGACTACTGTCTGTCAGCAAGCCAGAAATTATTTGCATACCCATTTCACATAGAATGACTGCTGTGACCTATATATCAGCTCTGATACACTCACGGACCCTGGAGCAAAACATCCCCAGTCCCTCCTGGCACCAGACTCCCCCCTCACCTCTTCCCGACATCACTCACAGCCCTTTTTAACCCTCCCCACTGTAACTCCAGTGCTTAAAACACACGTATGAAAACTATTAGGCAGGATTTGTCATTACATTCGTAACATCAAAGCAACACTCTTGCTGAGGGCAGAAAAAGCTCCCATCCTTCGTTACTCCACTGCTGGGATAGAAAGCCCTGCATGGCTGCCTCTACTTGCATCAGAAGAGACGCCTACATACGCACTGCAGCAGTAGTGGCCCTGCATCCTGCTTAGACAGCACAGCTGAAAGGAAAAAATTACTCCTGAAACTAAAAAAATTATTTCACTATCTGCTCATGAGGTGTCCACATGTTTATACATATCCTGTGTAAATACTTATATAGGCAAGTATTTCACTTCCTTTCTGCATTCATGTAATTTGTACGACTGTTAACTGATACCATTACATTTTCTACCTCCAACACAGGGATAATTTGACCAGGAATTGTGTGTTACACAACAGGGAGGGATAGCTGCCCAAAGGAGATGCTACCAAACCACGAGAAAAATACGCCATTTAGAGTGAAATAGAAACATAGTATTTCAGAGCACTCCATCAAAATATCAGCAAAAGATACCTGCAGCATCCAGCTGTCTCCTGCTCTAAGATTTAGAACAGAAGATGTGTATAAACTAGGTAATATATGATATCTATACCATTATGGGGATGTTACAGTCAAAACAATGCAGTTTCAATTAATACAGCTGTAAGTCTGTTTTTGTTAAGTTACGATAAAAAAAAAAACTCTGAGATAAAAGTTTGGATTTAATTTTTGAACGATGTTGGATAGAATGGAGGATAAAACTGCAGGAGTCAAAAATACTCCCAGTGCTGCAGTATGTAAGGTTAGCAAAAAGGATTCTTAGATTTGTTAATACACCTGGATGGACAAAACCATGCACAGGAATGCATTTTCATCATCTCAACTGATGCAATTGTGAACTGCAACACCAGAAAAACCATCAACATAAGAAAGCTGTACTGTGTTTCCATTCCCACAATGGCATTGAGATCTGTCCCAAGGAAAATTCCAAACTCCCAAACTCCGAACGCTTGGGACTGGACAAAAGATGCAAAGAGTGAGCACTGAAAACTTTGGCTGGCCCTAACCCTCACATGCCACCCTACCCACAGCACCACCAACAATCAGGCTACGGGTTTGCATTTTAGGAGGAACCCCGAATATACCACCCCTCGACGGCCACAGCCCATTTTCCTCAATAGGGATCCCAGACTCCGAACATATGGCACTGGAAAAAAGATACAAACAGTGACCACTGAAAACTTTGGCTGGCCCTAACCCTCACATGCCACCCTACCCACAGCACCACCAACAATCGGGCTACGGGTTTGCATTTTAGGAGGAACCCCGAATATACCACCCCTCGACGGCCACAGCCCATTTTCCTCAATAGGGCTCCCAGACTCCGAACGCTTGGGACTGGACAAAAGATGCAAAGAGTGAGCATTGAAAACTTTGGCTGGCCCTAAACCTCACATGCCACCCTTCCCACAGCAAAACCAAAAACCAGGCTATGGGTTTGCATTTGACCAGAAACCTGGACTATACCACCCCTCGACGGCCACAGCCCATTTTCCTCAATAGGGCTCCCAGACTCCGAACGCTTGGGACTGGACAAAAGATGCAAAGAGTGAGCACTGAAAACTTTGGCTGGCCCTAACCCTCACATGCCACCCTACCCACAGCACCACCAACAATCGGGCTACGGGTTTGCATTTTAGGAGGAACCCCGAATATACCACCCCTCGACGGCCACAGCCCATTTTCCTCAATAGGGCTCC
>JAAWXA010000268.1:12710-33444 GCA_038090715.1 Florisuga fusca
TCTTCCGATCCCCCTCCCCTCCTCATGTTGGATCTGGAAGAGGTAAAGCAGTGGTGGTTAAAGGGTTAAGGGAAATAGGAGCAGGAATAGGAAACGGATCAGGAGGTAAAAATGGATTTGTGCCCCTGGGTTGTTCGGGATGTTCCCTGGAGCAAAAACTAGGGTTTTTTTGAGGGGTATACACATCCTTGGTTTCCAGTTCTTTCATTTTTTTCAGCAGTTCCCTTAGTTGCTTATCTCTGAGTTCCAGTTCTTCCTTTGGTTGTTGCTCTATAGCAGGCATTGCCGGTGCTGACAGGGGAAGCAGAGGATAGATTGAACTCAATGGTCGAGAAGATAAATCATGCGGCAGAGGGGCCGGGCGTCATGTCAGGAAGTCAAGAAAGGGGGGGTCTGCATTCCATGATTCCTCACCTGTGTTCTCCGGCTTGTCTCGCTCTGGCTCCTCCAACGATTCTGGTGATGGTGGTGTTTTCGTTCGCTTCTGGCTTTGCTTCTTGGCTCCATTTTTACTTTTCAGCGGAACCCCAGGGTCAAATGGCACAGTTGGCTGAGTTTGAATCAGTGTAGCCCCCACAGGTGCTGGTTGGGGTATTTTAGGTATCTCAAATAACTGTTTAGAGGTCAAGTCCATCTTTTGAGCATTCATCGGTACTGGTGAATCAGGTGTTAAGGCAGCAAACTTAACTGCTGCCATCCTCTCACTTTTCATTTCTTTTAATGTCTCAAATCAGTCTCTGTAGCTTGGCTAATTTTCCAGCCTCCTTAGATCCTTTGCTAATTTCATCCCATACGGACTTCCCAATTTCTTCCCATGTTTCCAGCTTGAAAGCTATACCAACAGTGGGGATCAGGGCTTTCTCTTTAGCCCACTGTAGCAGCTGCTTGCCACTTTCATAATGTATCCCTCTCGTAGAGAGGATATGGTGGAGGAGTGTCATTGTTGCCGCTTCTGTCTTGGTCAGAGATGCCCCCTCCTAGATTTTCGACCTAGCGCTAGGATTTCCTTTAATATATGGGCTCACCGCATCCACTGTAGGGTCCCACAGAGCGTATCTTCCAGTGCCGGGGCCAGCACTTCCTACTGTCGGCTTCCTCTACTCCCTCACTCGAACCTTTCGCTGCGTTGTCTTCAGCGGATTGGCGAATTCAAGCCTGGACCCTCTTCCGGGTGCCATTTGTCGCAAGAGGGCTCGGAGTAAATGCCAATACAATCAATATGATTGAAGCAAATCTCGTTTATTAAGTTCGCTAGTGCTGAATATATACTTTACTTTTATCTGTATTACGTGCATGGCATTACATGATTGGTTAACACGCTGCGATCATGCTCCTAACTTATAAGCTAATTGATTAAGGCTATTGTCCACTCCTATGCTGAGCTATCCTGACTTAAGTGTTTTTGCTATTGCCAGCCTTCTGTTATCTTGTTTGCTGCACAGCCATTTTCTTTGTGTTCTTCGTGCCAAGGTCAGCTCATTAACACCCTCCTGGCCATGGCTTGTTCAGTACATGTCTGTTTTCCTGTAAACCCCACACACACACACATCAGCTCCTGTTTTCAGAAGAAACTCAGCTGTCTCTTCCCGATGTTCAGAGACAGCAAGACTTGCGAGGTACAGCCCTCCTGAAAGGACAGAGAAATACATGAAGTTAATAAACAAAGTAAAACCAAAAATCTTCAAGAGAAATATTGTTGATGTTTTCTGAAAAAACTTAAGAAATATAAAAACTTACCTTATTCTTGACATCAAGATTGGCATAATGCCTGAGTAACAGCCCCACTACTTTTATATTATGAGACAGGACAGCTAGATGGAGGGCAGTGTTGCCACCAGCATCTGTCAGATCTGGGTCAGCACCACACTTCAGCAGAAAAGCCACATATTGTTCTTGATGGAACTGTACTGCCTGGGAACAACACACAAAAAAAGGAAAGACTTCAACAAGTTACATTTCACTGTGTCACAGATCACCCAGCCTCTGACTGCTGGGAAAGAATTTGCTAGAGCTTTATACAAGGCAATTAAAGGCCCAGGAAATTTACTAGAATGGACGCCTGAGTGCAGAAAGGGTTTTTGATTCAATTAAGTTAATGGGAGCTGTGGCTCTAGGCCTGCCTGACTTGACCAAGCCCGTCCAGCTATATGCATACGAGAGACAGCAGATGGCACTGGGGGTTTTGACACAAACTCTTGGCAGCTGGAAAAGGCCAGTTGCATAGTTTTCAAAAACTGCTAGATGAAGTAAGCAAAGGATGTTCTGCTTTTCTATGGGCTGTAGCAGCTACCACTCTACTAGCTGAAGAAGCCTGAAAGTTAACACTGGGGCAACCTATCATGGTGTTTTTTCGACATGCCGTGCTCACAATACTAAACCAGAAAGGACATCACTGGATATCCCCAGGCCAGTTAGCAAAGTACCATGCCACTTTTCTGGAACAGGATGACACAACTCTATCAACAGTGTCACCATTAAACCCTTCCACACTGCTGCCAATTGCAGAAAAGGAACCTTTACAACACGACCGTTTAGCTACTATTCAATAGGTCTATGCCACCAGACCTGATTTAAAACATGAACCACTGAGTAATGCAGATACTGACTTATTCACAGATGGTAGTAGTTTCATGCAAAAGGGGGAGAAAAGCCAGATATTCAGTGGTGACACTCTGGGAGGAAACAGGCCTGTCCGCTACCACACAACACCTCTGCACAGAAGGTAGAACTTGTTGCTCTAACCCAAGCTCTCATGATGGGGAAAGGGCATAGAATAAACATGTATACTGATTCCAAGTATGCCGTCGGTGTAATTCATGACCATGGTTGTCCTGGTTTGGGCCAGGTTAAAGGTGATTTTCTGGTTTGTACTTTTGCTTTCAGCTAAGTTTCTTGTAAGTAGTTGCACTTGCTGAAATTAACAGCAAGTTTCTCAGACAGTGTCTGCTTCTAGGACTGATAACACTGGATGTTTATAGTTACTGCTAGAGACTGGCATGCAAAGCCAAGGACATTGCTCACTTCTGAGGAAAACATTTTACCCTGCAGAAGGAGTAAAGAGGTCCCACCTGAACCCCTCCTCTGGGGAGGCCCGAGACAAGATAGATGCCAGAACTGACCAAACAGAGTATTGCATCCCATACATGTCATACTCAGTATAAATTTGAGGGATCACGAGGGTCAAACACCTTTTCCTGCCTTTTTCCACTTTTTCCTCTTTTTCCTGCCCTTCCTGCATTCCTTCACTGGTTCCCTGTGTGCTTCGGCATCCTGGGAGGATTCTGTCCGTTCGTCTGCCTGTGGTCCTTATCGATGCCAGCCTGAATCTGTGTGTTCCTGCCTCCAGCTCCCGACTGCTGCTGTCCCCAGGGTCCAGCCTGGACTTTCCCAGGGCTGCCCTGCAGCCTCCGTGGTGACGTGAGAGTTATTGGGGGAAAGGGGGGAGGAACGTGGGATCAATCTTTTCCTGTATACTTGTATTTTTGTATATATTTAGTAATTTCACCTATTTATCATTACTGTTTCATTAAAGTTGTGTAGTTTAGTTTCCAACCCGTAAGTCTCTTTCCTTATTCTCTCTCCTTTCCTTATCAGGGAGGAGAGGGGGATTAATATGTAAAATCTGTTATTCGGTTTAATTGCCGGGCCAGTGTTAAACCGTGACAATGGTGCAATCTGGAAAGAGTGGGGGCTTCTGAGTTCCCAGGGAAATCCTATCAAATATGTACCAGAAATATGGAAGCTACTACAGGCAGTCCTAGAACCAAAAGAGGTGTCAGTCATGCACTGTAAGGCACATCAAAAAGGACATGGGGAAATTACTCAAGGAAACTGAAGGGCTGATCAGGTCGCAAAAAGGGATGCACTGCAAAAGCAAATAAGTGGGCCCTTGTTGCCTACAAGAGAAGTAAATATGAAACCACCTCAGTATACAGAAAAGGAGAAGCAATTGGCGGTGACATAAAAATGTTCAAAAGACCAAGAAGGCTGGTGGGTTACCCCAAACCAAGAGGTTCTTACCACCTCTAAGATGATGGAGACCCTTCTTAAGAGATTACATGAGGAAACTCATATGGGAGCAGATGCACTCTTGAACAACATGAAGAGAGACACCATTGTGCCAAAACTGCAGACTAAGGCAGACATCATAGTGAAAAGATGTGAAATATGTTGTACAAAAATTCCTAAGATATAGAGAAAATCCCCATCAGGAGACACGAAAAGAGGAATCACTCCATGGGAATGCTGGGAAATAGATTTTTCTGAGTTAACAAAATGTAATCAATATCAACAAGTATTTGCTTGTTCTGGTAGATACCTTTTTAGGATGGCTGGAGGCTTTTCCTTGCTGCACCAATTGGGACAGGGAAGTTATTAAATCTTACTAAAAGAAATAATTCCTAGGTTTGGAATTCCCAAGGGCCTATCTTCTGTTAATGGACCCCACTTTGTTGCAGAAGTGATCCAAGGAGTGTCCAGGTTCCTACAATTCAAATGGGACTTGCACACCCTATGGAATCTACAGTCTAGTGGGAGGGTAGAGAGAATGAATCAGACCATTAAAAGACAAATTGCTAAGCTATGCCAGGAAACTCACCTTAAGTGGAGAGATGTCTTACCTATGGCCTTATTGAGAATTGGAATCACCCCAAGAGTCAGGGAAGGGGTGAGCCCATTCGAAATTATACATGGTAAACCTTATCCAGTGAACAGCATTGAAACAGGAAGTGAACAAATGCATATTAAAGGAGAGGGAATGTTAAAAGATTATCTGCTCTCTCTGTTGTGGGTTTTGTCATCCCTTCACAGGTACTTGAACGAGTGAACTCCTCTGCCTTTGGATTCAACCTGTGCATCACTTCCGACCAGGAGACTCTGTCTACATCGTGACTTGGAAGGACAAACCATTGAAGGAGAAGTGGAAGGGACTCTGTACTATCTTGCTGACCACACACCACAGTGAAGGTGAATGGGATCAACTCCTGGATCCATTATGAGGAGTGAAGGATGCTCCTCCCAAGCGAGAGTGGACATCGATGCCTACAGAAGAACTTGAGTCAAAGCTGTCTAGAAATTAAATTGAGTTAACAAATCATTTTTAGGAATTGGGGAATACTTATTTAGAGCTCAATTGACCCCAGGGACTATCTGTACTGTTCTATGTGATAATTGTATTAACCTTACTAGTTGTACTTTTTTATGTAAAGAATCAAAGTTAATCAGAGGTCATGCTCATCCAAAGAGTATGGGTGACGGAAGACATGAAAGCACGGACAATGATTGCTGCACAATCAGAATTGTTTGTTGTGCGGTTTGCTACACTTATATAGTATCCTGATATCTATTGATTGATCTACAATTTGCACCTCAAAGTGCTCTTTCTACTAACATAAAACCTTACCTACCCGTTCCCACCAGAGGCACCTGGTACCAGGACATAACATCATCCAGATGGCAGATTCCTTAGGTTATTTACAGCTCTTTGTTCTTCTTCAGGGTCAGTGCGTGCCAGGGAATTCGCAGCACTCCTCTATCCCACACAGGCGTGCTCCTCTGCTGTTGTCCTACAATTCCCAATTTTTAAATTTGAAAGAACCAAATGAACCATCTTTTCTTCCATCCTTCTGGTGCTTAAAATCACTTTAGCAATTAATCCAATAATTACCAAAATTATCATTCCTGCCAGAATCATTAAACCTCCTAGTACCCAGATCCTCAAATTCAATCCTGTGAATCATTGTTTTGGGTTTAACCAACTCAGATCATTATTCAACCATTGCCATATCTTGTCCGTGTGCATGTCCTGTAATTGTAACACTTGTTGTTCCAACTGATGTTTTAGGGTCTGTAGATGATGTTTAACTGACTCATCAAAAGCTCCTTGCAGATGAGCTTTTACAACATCCCACTCATGTAATGAGCTGTTCCATTCTAAGGACATGACACACATCTCGCTTACGATATTCCAAATCACACTGTAACATTAGATGTGTCTGCAATAAAGCTTGTTGTTCACCCAGCCAAATCACACTAGACTCTAGCGCGCCAGAATTTCCTCATCTAGTGCTTTTTGCACTTTCATATCCTCAGTCACATTTAGCAGCGCATTTTTTACTTCCTGCACCTTTTCAATAGATGTCATTAGTGCTGCAACCAAAGCAGCCATGGAACTGATAATGACAATCGCTGATATAAGGGCAAACATTAGCCAACCTATAAATTGCTTGGTCCTTCTCTTAACCTCTCCTGCATTGCTGTGTAACATTCTTATATGATCTAATCCATTTTCACTTTCCTAAGTCCTAGTCAAGTTAACAGAAAACTACAGTTCAGACGTTCGTTGGAACGGCATCATTTAAAAAGTATTTCTTATATCTTCAGGCTGAATACATGTCTTAAAAGTGATATTCTGAAAAGCTAATTCAAAGTAACTACTTTTCGCTCTAATATCTAAATTGTCTACATTAGTAATCCCACATACATAAGGATGAGTAGTACAGATAGTAGCCATAGAGCCATCATAAACACGGAACTTGTTTATTAAACGGGATTATTGCCTTTGTTTCGAGTAAGCTGAGCCTTGGTTCTGTTTACAAAAGGCAATGCCAGTCGCCATATGTGGAGTTTTTCCACTCAGGCAGACATGTACTGAACAAGCCACATTCAGGAATGTGTTGATGAACTGACCTTGCAGGGAAGAATAACATCGGGACTGGCTTTGGAGAAAAACAAGATAACAGACCAACGACAATAACAACCAGTTTTTAAATCAGGACAACCCTGTGATGGGCATGGACAATAGCCTTTAACAAATTAGTTTATAAGTTAATAACAGGTTCGAACCGTGTTAACCAATAATGTAATGCCATGTTTGTAACACTGATAAGAGAAAAGTATATATTCAGCAGTAACGGGCTTAATAAACGAGGTTTTGCTATAATCACATTAGTTATGCTGGCAATTTCTCCATGCCCCCCCTCAACAGCCATAGATTAGGTTGGACTGTACTGACAGAATGGTTTCAACACATTTGCTGTATGGGTCCAGAATATTTGTTGTTATTCCACTCGGTAGAATAAAGCTTCATGAATGTTCCATAGGGTCCCCAAACTACGATTTCGTTATCTTTCACTGTATAATTCAGGTTTACTCGTCTAGGAAATAATCCCATGTGTGGTCCCCAAGTAATATGTGTGATTACATTCATTTGCTTAACAACTTTACAATAAAGATAATGAATTATACAAGTTAAACTACATTCTTGTCCTGTAACACCTGATAAATCAATACTAGTGTAGTTAGTAATCTTATCAGTCACACGTACAGCTAATATATGTCGTTGAGGAGTAAATGTGATACAGAATGTGTGATTGTTAGCATTGGTAACACAGACAGGCCAATTATCTACTGTCTAAACGACATTATACAAAGTGACATTTACTCTCAGTTGACTCACTGTCGGCTGTACCCAGATGCCACCTGCCCAAGTGGTATCATTGTTGGTTGAAATAGTGGTGGATTCACCAGATGAGCCCAGTACACAGATTTGCCTTTTTCATCTTCTTTGATTCTTGTCAATGGTAAAGACGCGAACCACATTGACCAAATGATCCATGGATTCATCCCTGCTAGTTGCTAGGTGGTGGTGGCAGTTGATGGAGAGGGCAAATTCACTTTGATGGAAGCCAATATGGTCCTGTTGTGAGAGAAACACAGACATAAACATGACCCCATGTCAGTAAAGGTACCGGACCCAACCTTTTATCTGAATGGATGTCCTTATACCATACTTGTGGATGCACTTCTGTTTTAATAATCTGCCTATTTTTATTCGGTGTGAAATTGTCATCCCCTCTATTTAAGAAATTGAGTACAAACGTTGCCTTTGCTAATTTTTCATGGGGTGTAGCACTTGATCTAAATGTGCTTTTTAATTTACTTAGCATACACTTCAATCTAAGATGGGACCTTTCTACTATACTTTGCCCTGTTGGTGAATGAGGTATGCCAGTATGATGTGTAATTCCTCATTCTTTAAAAAATTCCAAAAGAGCAGCAGATACATATGCAGGCCCATTATCAGTTTTAACAACAGATGGAAGACCCACAGTAGCAATTGCTTTCAAAAAATGTAGGCATGTGTCCTTTGCTTTTTCACCTGCATGAGCAGTAGCCACTATGAAATGAGAATAGATATCCATTGATACATGCACATATTTATGACGACTGAATTCAGGAATGTGTGTAATATCTGATTGCCACACCTCATTGATGTAGATTCATGCCATACTACCATCACCTTGTGAGAGCACGCAGATCCATCCAAGAACAGGGTAGGAGCTTCCTTTAGTGTTACTGCCATTAAAATAGTAAAATGTTGAAATGGTTAATTCATGCAGAGACTGTAACAATTTGTGACTTAGCAAGTTGAACTGTATTTCTCCAAGGTAATCTGCTAAGGTAATTTGAAAAGACAATGACATTTGAATAGCTGTATCAAAATCCTATTTGGTGATAGGGATATGTATTACAGCAACATCTAATGCAAAGATGCCTCTAGCACGTAATTGCAATTTTGCAATTGCTTCAGCATTTGAAATCTAGACCATACTGTTTTGGTGGAATGATGTGACAAAAATTGCCACTCTAGCATCCAGACATCTTTTCCATCCCATTGCCCTACTATAACAAATGTCTGGAAAGTATTTTTTATCATAAAACCTCTGAGAATTAATCTTGGATCATAACGATGCGCAGAAGACTGTCTAATTTTAGTCATAACAATTTCTAGTGCTCGAGATGCCTCAGGATTCAATTGCCTAGGTGATGTAAGATTGCTATCGCCTTTCAATAAATCAAATAATGGGGATAATGTCTCAGTAGAGATACCGAGCAAAGGTCTTATCCAGTTTATTGTCCCTAATAATTTTTGCATATCATTCAGAGTTTGCATATTGTTCTCAATTGTCAATTTTTGTGGGGAAAAACAGATTTCTGTTAGTTTCCATCCCAGGTATTTCCAGGGTGGTTCTGACTGAATTTTTTCAGGAGCTATCTGTAAGCCATAATTTTACAGACATTTGTTAAGTAAAGGTAAACATTTTTTAATTTAACCTTCATCACTTGCACAAAGCAAAATATCATCCATGTAATGAGAGATCATAATCTTAGGATGAGCTTGACAAACTGGTTTCCATGCTGAATGCACAACATATTGACAAATTGTAGGACTGTTTTTCATACCCTGTGGCAACACTACCCACTCATATCTCTCCATAGGAGCTTGACAGTTTACAGAAGGAACTGAAAATGCAAAATGTATACAGTCATCTTCATGTAAATAAATCGTGAGGAAACAATCTTTAAGATCAGTAATATAACATGGCCAATTCTGAGGAAAAGCAATTGGATCTGGCATGCCAGGTTGTAAAGCTCCCATATCATACATGACATCATTAACAGCTTGTAAAACCTTTAACAATCTTAATTTTCCAGATTTCTTTGGCATGACAAATATTGGGGTGTTCCAAGGACTCATTGATGGTCGCATATGTCCTGCCTGTAACTGTTCCTGTACTATTTTCTGAGCTATTTGCAGATGTACCCCTGTCAAGGGCCATTGATTGACCCATACAGGGTCAGTTGTTTTCAACGACAGCTTTAGTTTTGGCTGCAAATTATCAATGGTCCCTAAGAAAAATTTGTTGTCAGTGTCATACCCCACTGGGACAGTAAATCCCATTCCCACAAGTTACATGATGTTCTTATCACAAAAGGTTTGATATGTCCTATTTTCCCATCAGGTCCCACAATAGGTAACACTTCTGAGGACTGACGAGGTACTTGAGTACCCCCTATTCCCCCTATTGTAGCTAATAGTTGCACTGTTGGCCAGCCATCCAGCCAGTTGGCCAGCCAAAAATCCAGCCATCAGGCCATTCGGCTGAGCTAATCATTGTGATATCTGCTCCTGTGTCAATCAAGCCTTTGAATGGCTTTCCCGAGATAAGGACTTGCATCATAGGTCTTGAATCATGTATGGTTTGTGTCCACAAAACTTGTGGCAAACCTGTACTGCCAAATCCCCCATCACCTCTAGTTTGTTCTTTTGATGAGGTTAAAAACAACATGTCCGGTAATGGAATCAGCTGGACAATTCTTTCACCTGCCGGTAAAACACAGGGCGGCTGTGAGGTCCAGATCATTATTTTAATGGTGCCCTGGTAGTCTTTATCAATTAGTCCTGAAAGAATACAAAGTCCTATTTTTGTTACTGAGGAGTGTCCTAATAATAAAGCATGAGTACCAAATTCAAGTGGTCCATTTACATCAGAATCCACTAAATGGATGCTAGTATCCTGAAGAGAAATGTTTTGAATGTTTTTTATGCCCACGCCAGTGTTGCCGGTCCGGATTGGATGTATTTTCCAGAACTTGTGTCTGAAAAAAATGAACCCTGTTGGTTTTGGGGGCACTGGGTTTCACGCCCTGCATCAAGTTTCCCAGCGCAGAATCTGGTGCAGCAGGGTCCGCAGTCTCTAACATATTTCATGTAATATCGAATTTTGAATGGCACTGATTTACCCAGTGACAACCCTTTTTACACTTTGGACAGAGCTTGTTAGGTTTTTTGTCACTTACAGCCTTTGGGCAATTTCGCATTACGTGCCCTTCACTGCCACAATTAAAGCATTTCACCTGTGCCTTGTTAACAGCTAATTGTTGTGCTATAGCTGACACTAGTAATTCTGCTTTCATTTCCGCATGATAACGATCAGGCTTTGATGTAGTCAGATAAAGAGGCTTGCCTGTTGGTATACTGCACCATTTCCAAAATTCTTTTACAATCGTCATTAGCATGTTCAATAGCTAACTGTTTTAGCAATGCATCTGCAGCATTGGGAAGGTCAACTTGCCGCTCCACAGCCCATTGTAATCTGTCTATGGATTGAATGTAAGTCTCATCATTAGCCTGTTTGATAACACTGAATGGTTTGGTAGTTTTTTTCAGATCAGGAATATTTTTAAAGGCTTTTAATGCTGTCTTAGGCAGAGCTTCAAGGACCAATCTTTGAAAATGGGCTTGCAGATTCAGACTGGAAAACTGTCCTTCCCCCAGCAATTGTTCAGGATTAAGTTTTTCTGTAGCTTTAGTTGCATAAATGTCATGGTTTAACACTGGCCCGGCAATTAAACCGAATAACAGATGCTCTCTATTAATCCCCCCCTCCTCCCTGATAAAGAAAGGAGAAAGAATAAGGGAGAGAGACTTATGGGTTGGAAACTTAACTACACAACTTTAAGGAAACAGTAATGATAGATAAAATTACTAAATATATACAAATATACAAATATACAGGAAAAAACTGATACCACGTTCCTCCCCCCTTTTCCCCAGTAACTCTCACCTCACCACCGAGGCTGCAGGGCAGCCCTGGGAAAGTCCAGGCTGGACCCTGGGGTCAGGAGCAGTCGGGAGCTGGAGGCAGGAACACACAGATATGGGCTGGCACGGATCAGGACCACAGGCAGACGAATGGACGGAATCCTCCCAGGATGCCAAAGCAAAACAGGGAACAGGCGAAGAAGGGAAGCAGGAAGGGCACGAAGCGGTTTGACCCTTGTGAACCCTTAGATTTCTATTGTGGAATGTCATGGAATGCCCTGGAATTGGGGTGTGCACAATTCCATGTCTGTGTATAAAATCCCTTATCTAAGGCCAATGACATCGGCCCTTACTGCTGACCTTACACAGCTGGGATTCGTTCTCTATAGGTAAACACACCGGGTGTCCAGTAATAAGTTACGTTGGTGCGAGGTGGCTGGGGGGTGTGTTCACACGACCACTATATAAGAATTGTAACTGCGCAATAAAGTTAGAAGCTTGCTTATCAATCATATTGATTGTATGAGTCTTCTCCTCGTCCGCTTCTACAGATTTCTACTGAGTATGACGTGTATGGGATGGAATACTCTGTTTGGTCAATTCTGGCATCTGTCTTGTCTGGTCCTCCCCATAGGAGGGACTTCTTTACTCCTGGAGGGTAAAATGTTCCTCAGAACTGAGCAGTGTCCTTGGTTCTGCATACCAGTCTCTGGCAGTAACTATAAACATCCAGTGTTATCAGTCCTAGAAGCAGACAGTGTCTGAGAAACTTGGTGTTAATTTCAGCAAGTGCAACTACTTACAAGAAACTTAGCTGAAAGCAAAAGTACAAACCAGAAAATCACCTTTATCCTGGCCCAAACCAGGACAATAAACAATACACAGATCTTTATACCAGATAGTCTACTGACTAAATGACAATATAAGTTTCGTAATAATTTTCCAATCAGGCGGAACCATTCAATATGCTTCCAGTAAATTCTCTGTATACGGGGATTGTAAGCCCGTGTCTACTACCGATTTCCGCACTTCTTGCGATAAATCATAAGACATAGCATGATATTCAGGGAATTTAACACGAACAGTCCATCCTTTTTTGTCATTCTGTTCTGCTTCTTGATACTGTACCGGGAAAGCCTGGGAAGTTGTGATGTACGTCAACCGATCAGATTTAATTTTTCCCTCATTGTCTCTGTCAGCCATTATATCAGTTACTGTAATTTGCAATTGAGAAGTCACTGGCTCATATGATTCTCGTGAGTATTGTAAAGTCTCATTAGAGTGAGGGGCCGGCATAGGATACCAAGGATTAACATTATTTCCGAGCCTGTACAACCGGCGCTGTTGGTGTCAGCACAAGCCGTGCATTGGGTGTTAGCAAAAGTGGCACCACCAGGGTCAGCGCAAGCGATGTTGCAGGGGTCAGTGCAGGAGGTGCTGTAGGTGTCAGGGGCAGATAAAGAGACCCTTTTTTGGAGCCCCTCTCTGCCTCCATCTCCCTCCTTCTCTCACTTTTCATATGTGCTGCTGCCAGAATGTTTTGTAGTTACCGCAGCAGTGGTAGCTCTTAAAGGGGTGGGGGTGGGGGTATAAGTTTGGCTCTTTTTCAGTATCTAATACTCCTGGATCCAAAGTGTTCTCATCCCTTGGAGAAACAAAGTCCTCTATTGACAAGCTTTTGTGTAAAGTTTCAGTCAGTTAATGTATCGGTTGTAGCAGGTATATCAGTAAGACCAGTCTGTATTACTGAATCATGAAAAAGCAGTTTGGCTGTGGCAGCTGCGCCCTCCTCAGTAGGGATAAGCTGTGGGGTTTTTCCATTCAGGTAGACATGTACTGAACAAGCCGCATTCAGGAATGTTTTGACAAACTGACCTTGCGGGAAAGAATAACATCGGGACCAGCTTTGGAGAAAAACAAGATAACAAGAGTAACGGCAATAACAACTATTTTAAAATCAGGACAGCCCTTTCGTAGGCATGGACAATAGCCTTTAGCCAATTAGTTTATAAGTTAATAACAGGTTCGAACCTTGTTAACCAATAATGTAATGCCATGTTTGTAACACTGATAAGAGAAAAGTATATATTCCGTGAAACCGGGCTTAATAAACAGGATTTTCCTTCAACCATATTGGCTGTTCATGGTAATCTCCAAGCCCTATCCGTGACAAATGGCACCCAGGACAGAGATGCAGTCTTCACCGAACTGCTGAAGCCTAAGCAGCGAAAAGGTTCGAGTGAAGGCGGAAGGAAGCTGGCTGAATCGTGCTGACCCCGGCACATGAACAGACACTCCGCGGGAACTTGAAAGCGGAAAACGGTGAGCCCAGATTTATAGAGTAAAGCCTAGCGCTAGGTCAGGGAAAAACCTGGGGAGGGCCCCCCAGGCAGCCAGATAGAGAAGATGGGGATCATGCTGTCCATGGAAGAAGAGACAGAGGTAAAACTTCTCAAAAAAATTCTCTTAGTGAGAGATATAAAATATGATAAGCATACTTTACAGAAGTTATTGTGCTGGGCAAAGCAACGTAAGTTTTTAAAGGACTGTAACGATTTATTTGAGGTTGTTCTCTGGGAAGAATTGGGAAATATGCTTTGGAAGGAGGTCTCGAAAGGGTCAAAAGAGGCGGCCAAGCTAACACCGACCTGGTGTACGATAAAAGATGCGCTGAAGGAGTTAAAAACGGAGCGGGAGGTTACTCATAATGTGTTCGTCGCGCTGGGGCCAAAAGCACCTAGCGCTTCGACTCCTTCGCTTTTCGCCCCCCCTCCAATGCCGGGAATCNAGACACTTTTGCAAAAACAAAAAGGGGGAGAGATCCTGGATGTCCAAAATAGACTTGCAAAAGCTTTATATGTTCTTAACCATCTGCGCTTAACAGGGGAATGGGATCAACCCCTGATTGCAATACACTGGGACTCTATAACCAAGGGTTTGGGTACCAGTTCTGAAAAAAGGAAAGCGTTGTATAAGGAGCCAGGAACGGCAGAATGGAAAGGCCCGGGTACATTGTTATTAACGGGTCGAGGTTATGCTTCTGTCTCCACAGACTGGATGTGGCACTCAGTGCCATGGTCTAGCAACTGCACCGGTGGGTCAAGGGTTGGACTTGATGATCTCTAAGGTCCCTTCCAACCCAGCTAATTCTATGATTCTATGAATTCGCTGGTTTCCATTAAGATGTGTTAAGCCTTATATAGAATTGGCGGCCCCACACGGTTCAGAAAAACCAGCATCAAGATCGACGATTCCTCCAGCTGCGGTAGACACAGAAAGCAAAAGTCTTGCTGACGATTAAGAGCAAAACAACATGGATCTGGGAATCACAGCAGTGGGCCTTAGGGTATAGACCCCAGGCAGAATCTATGGGTGAATCAAACAGGCACCCAGAAGTCCTGTGTTGCAATGGCCTCTGCCATTGATCCTTTTAGAATGTGTTTGTTAGGATTGCCATACTTAGATGCGAAAGGTTTTAAGTAATTATAATGTAGGCCCATATAACGAGGTTAATCAAGTAGTAGAGTGTGCAGTAAAGTTAATGCAAGGCTTGAACGTTAGTTTGCCACAGGATCCACGGGAGCTCAATTTATTGGGATCACAACCAGTGGGCAACGAATCTTGAAATTGGGCACAAATATGTTTTATCTTTGGCGGAACTATAGCAAATGGATGGATTTACTTGACAGGCCTGGCTGGAACCAGGCGCTCAGCCCATTCCTTGGCCGGCATGGAGTGGACTGGGTCCGATATATCCCCAGCCTTGTTGAATAGTTTTACCAAACCAAGAAAATTTTTGTAATTCAAAGACATTGGGAGCAAATAAAACTTGCAAGGTTTGCTCCCTCACATTAAAAACTGTTGCCCTCCTGTGATGACAATGTTGACCTCTTGAATGGATCTGCTAGATTTGCTTTTAAAATTTTAAGTGCCAAGCAGTTTTAAGTGCCTGCAATTTAGCCGCTGCAAGGGTTTTTAGAGTAAGTTTGCAAATTAGCCTGTGTGTTAGAGAAAATAAGATTTTTGTTTCTGTTTTTGTTTTCCTTTTCCCTTTTTGTCCTTTGCCTTCACAGGGTCTCCTCAAAAAATCATCAATGAAATATGGCTTGTTCAAAACAAAAAGGGGGAATTGTGGGGGTTTTCCATTCAGGTAGACATGTACTGAACAAGCCGCATTCAGGAATGTTTTGACAAACTGACCTTGCGGGAAAGAATAACATCAGGACCGGCTTTGGAGAAAAGCAAGATAACAAGAGTAACGGCAATAACAACTATTTTAAAATCAGGACAGCCCTTTCGTAGGCATGGACAATAGCCTTTAGCCAATTAGTTTATAAGTTAATAACAGGTTCGAACCGTGTTAACCAATAATGTAATAACTGGGCTTAATAAACGGGATTTTCCTTCAACCATATTGGCTGTTCATGGTAATCTCCAAGCCCTATCCGCGACAATAAGCGTCTTGGCTATGGCTCCTGCACCTTCTGTGACAAACAACATGAGACTTTTTTTTCAGTCTTTTCCTTGTTGCCAGCATTCTGAGACTGCCCTGCTTCTCGAGCAACAGGACATGAATCAGATAGCATCGGCGAGTTAGTCGGGCAAGTATATAATATGCTCATAGCAGTCATTAGGATTCTCCATGTTATTAAACGATCGGGTGAAAAATCTCGACCAGTGACCTATGCCTTTCTCAATTCACTCACTTCACTTTTTGCCATTCCATAACTTCGTAAGTCCCTGATTCTGGGTACCATGGGCAGTTATGACATATCCATAGTAATAACAAAGTCAGTTTCTAGGGGCTTATTTTGAAGCCCTGTTCCCTCGCTATATGCTGAAAAACTTAATGATGAAGCTACTGGGATCGGGTCATTGACTGACCCATCTTAATTCTTCCCCTTGCTGCAATCCTCGATTACCTTTCCTCAAGGACAGACACATCTTTGCTCACCTTCCCGTTTGGCTCACTGGGAGGTATCTTCCCAGAATTGAACAGAATTCTTATGACTCCTTCACTTTCTTCTTGAAAGCCTCATATGGAGTGCCATATGATGGAAGACACCGCTGCTGCACAATCAGAATAATTTCTTATATGGTTTGCTATACATATATAGTATCCCGATATCTACTGATTGATCTACAATTTGCACCTCAAAGTCTCAAAGTGCTCTTTCTACTAACATAAAACCTTATCTACCTGTTCCCATCAGAGGCACCTGGTACCAGGACATAACATCGTCCAGATGGCAAATTCCTTAGGTTATTTACAGCTCTTTGTTCTTCTTCAGGGTCAGTGAGTGCCAGGGAATTCACAACACTCCTCTATCCTATGCAGGCCTGCTCCTCTGCTGTTCTCCTACATATGGGTCTGTTGAACCTGACAATACTAATAACTAACATATGTCATGGATACATCTCACCTGACTTGAGAGAAGAAAATCCATGTCAGCTTGGCCCAGGAAATAGCAAGACAAGGAACAAGTCCAGCTGCTGGATTTGTACTCATTTCCCTGAACATTCAGAGCAAGGGGCACCTATGATCAGTGCTCCTATTCTTTTCAATGTTTCCTGGGCCAACCTCTGGATAAACACAACCTCTAACATAGGTAAAGTATTAGAACTGGCAACAGACTTGAGTTTTACATGACTTTCAAAAGGATGAGATTTCTCTTGGATTTACTAAAACATAGAATTTGCTTATTTCTTGGTTTCCAGACTTAGTAGTTGGCTAAGAAAAACTGCAGTATTAGTAGTACTTTTCCATTACCATTTGTGTGTCTATATATATACTTATACCTTAAGATGCTATAGCTAAGCTCTGTTCTCAAGGAAAACTCTTCCCAGTCTTAATAAGGAGAAAAAGCAATTGGAACCTAATAAAATATTTTTGGGAAAATATGTCCAAAAGGAAACCATGAACAAGATTTCAATGATTAGAAGTTTATATATATTTAAGTCTTGAAAGAGGGAACTGATGTCAGTTATTAATTGAATTAAGTAAAATTTTAAGGAAGAATCACATTTTGGAAAAAATCACATAAAAGAGAATAAAAGAGACACGCAGAATAAAAATAGGGCTCACATAACACTGAAACAGTAAAAATCAGACAAATTAGATTCCAATTAGAGAGAAACCAGCTCTAGGATGTCAACAGCCCAGCCCTGCAAGACACCTGCAAGACAGATGAAAGGGGTGGGAAGGAGACCTCCCCACAACTCCTCACAATTTATCTTGGTTACAGCCTTGAGCACTGTATAGAAAAACATTGAGTAATTGGATTCACTGTATTAACATGAGCTATTAGCATACTAAAATACACACCCATAGGCTAGATGGACCCCTACTAAAGAGTCTTTCAGAATTCACAGTGAATTTTTTTCAGCATTTCCACTTTAAATGGAAGCAAGGAATTAGATAACCAGTCCTGGTGTGAATAACAGTATAACATTAGAGATAAAGTTCTTTCTCATGATTTTGGGTATAAAAGAAGCACTGGCGTTTTGGGAAATTGAGCTTGCTTTGTGGAATACCACCCTGCTCCCCCTTCTGGGCAGAAATGGATATTAAATCAAATATCTCAACTCTGTGTGCAGATTTCATTATGGGGGCAGAGAGAAGGAGGGGACAGCATCCCACTGTGCAAGTCCCTTTAAGACAAGCCCTTGGGGTGGTGGGTCAGCTTGTTCATGTGCATGTCCCTTGTACAGCATCAGACCCGTTAAATTGGAAACAGTCTTTGGGGGCTTACTGATCTAATACAGAGGGGATGTATGGGCTACTTGAAATGATCATGATGACACATAACCCAACCAAGGGGGGTATCCAGGCACTTTTAGAGACACTCCTCACTACTAAGAAAAAGCGAACAGATTTGGAGAAAGTATAAAAAGAGGAACAGAAATATTCACAAGATGATATTAACCTGGTTTTGCCTAAGGAGAACTGGGACTTGGATTCTAACTCCAGGAAGGATTTGGGCAGACTTAGGCAATATCAGCAATTAATCTTGTATGAGATTCAACATGGAACTTGTAAGCTGAAAAACTTGCTAAAATTTATGAGGTTACACAGGGGGATGATGTGGAACCCTTAATCTTTTATGAGAGGCTGTGTGAGACTGCTAGAAGGTGTACTGATTTAGATCCAGAGGATGAAGCTAACCAAAAATGTTTAATATGTTTCTATAGGTCAGTCAGCCTCAGATATCAGAAAGAAATTGCAGAAATTGGAGTGGGCAGGAGGAATGGTGCTCTTGCATCTGATTATTGAGATAGCATATAAGGTGTACTGTAATTGAGAAGAGAAGGAGAAAAGAAAAAAAAGCAAAACAAACCAAAATAAAATTGCAGGTGTCATTAATAGCTGTCCTTATAACTGAGTGTAATTTTGAGACACATGGGTGAGTGTCCTGGTTTGAGCCAGGATAAAGGTGATTTTCTGGTTTGTACCTTTGCTTTCAGCTAAGTTTCTTGTAAGTAGCTGCACTTGCTGAAATTAACAGAATTTTCTCAGTGTCTGCTTCTAGGACTGATAACACTGGATGTTTATAGTTACTGCTAGAAGTTAGTATGCAGACCCAAGGACACTGTTGCTTCTGAGGAAAACATTTTACCCTGCAGAAGGAGTAAAGAGGTCCCACCTGAACCCCTCCTTTGGGGAGGCCCGAGACAAGATAGATGCCAGAACTGACCAAACAGAGTATTCCATCCCATACACGTCATACTCAGTATAAATTTGAGGGATCACGAGGGTCAAACATCCTTTTTTTCCCCTTCTTCCTGCCCTTCCTTCACCGGGTTTCCCTGTGTGCTTCGGCATCCTGGGAGGATTCCGTCCATTTGTCTGCCTGTGGTCCTGATCCGTGCCAGCCTGAATCTGTGTGTTCCTGCCTCCAGCTCCCGACTGCTCCTGACCCCAGGGTCCAGCCTGGACTTTCCCAGGGCTGCCCTGCAGCCTCGGTGGTGATGTGAGAGTTATTGGGGGAAAGGGGGGAGGACGTGGGATCAATCTTTTCCTGTATATTTGTATATTTGTATATATTTAGTAATTTTACCTATTTATCATTACTGTTTCATTAAAATTGTGTAGTTTAGTTTCCAACCCATGTCTCTTTCCCTTATTCTCTCTCCTTTCCTTATCAGGGAGGAGAGGGGGATTAATAGAAAAATCTGTTATTCGTTTTAATTGCCGGGCCAGTGTTAAACTGTGACACATCTGCAGGCTGGTGCATGGACAGGGCTGGAGGAACTGTTGTCCCCAAAGTGGGGTCTGTCAACCGGTGTGCAACAAGCCAATCCACGCACAGATTCGAGATATTTGCTTTAATGTCCAGTTCTGTGCAGAAAAGGTATTAGGGTGGTATTCCACAAAGCAAGCTCAGCTTCCCAGAACACAAGGGCTGCTTTTATAAGAAGAAATATGTAAAATGAGTTTAAATATATTCTATCACTCATATATGCGGTGGGTTAACTAGTTCTTTGCTTCCATCTAAAGTGACACTGCTTAAAAATTTCACCTCACATGCTCAAAGAAGAGGGGGGCTTTTTGTTAGCAGAGGCCCTCTAGCCTATGGGTGGGTATTTTATTATGCTAATAGCTGAATAATATGCTGATGAGATAGATGGAAGTACAATTAATAAGCCTGTCTCAATTGGGATGTGTTTTCCTCTAATGCTCACTGTCTCAGTGCCATGTAAGTGCTGTTTTTATTTTGCGTGTCTCTTTTGTTCTCTTTTATGTGATTTTTTTCCCAAAATTTTACTTGTTTCAATTAATAGCTGACATCAGAATCAGGGGAAATAAGTGATCAACAGGGAGCCAGTCCCACCCAGCTCAAGATGTCTGGAGCAGGACTGCAAGTTGTTCCCTGAGCCCCAGCCAGGGGGATCCCATGGGGTTATCAAGTCCGAAGTTCCATGCTTTTTTAGAAGGATGCTCTGCCTCAGTGGGCCTGCCTCAGTTTCCCTTTGTGATGCAATTGCTTTTTGTGTTTCAGATGCTGGTCAATGGCCCTGAGAGAGGGGGAAATGGAAGTCACCTGGAGGCCTGGGTCCCCTTCTGGATGCCTGGGTCCCCTCCCCACCTTTTTCTTGATATATTAATAAAATTGGGTGTTTTGACCCCAAAAATGTGTCTCGACGTCACCCAGGAACCTGGGTCCCCCCTCCTCGATGACTGGATCCCATTAAATCCCTACCCCCTCTCCCCATTATGACCTTAGCAGCCCAGCAATTACATCTACCATGATGTCACAAAAGAGAGGGACATGGGGGCTTGGTAGGGGGGTTCTGGGTGAGGTTATCAGGTGTCTCAGGTGGTGGGGAGGGCAGGCTGGGGGGTCATTG
>JAAWXA010000268.1:33450-48048 GCA_038090715.1 Florisuga fusca
TGGGGGAGGGGGGGGATCTGGGTATCCCGGGAGGGGTTTGGAGGTGCGGGGGAGTGATGGTTTAATGCTGGCCCGGCAATTAAAACGAATAACAGATGTTGTCTATTAATCCCCCTCCCTGATATGGAAAGGAGAGAGAATAAGGCAGAGAGACTTATGGGTTGGAAACTAAACTATACAGCTTTAATGAAAGAGTAATGATATAAAGGTAAAAATTACTAAATATATACAAATATACAGGAAAATTGATCCCACGTTCCTCCCCCCTTTCCCCCAATAACTCTCACCTCACCACCGAGGATGCAGGGCAGACCTGGGAAAGTCCAGGCTGGACTCCTGGGGTCAGCAGCAGTCAGGAGCTGGAGACAGGAACACATGGACTCAGGCTGGTATGGATCAGGACCACAGGCAGATGAACGGACGTAATCCTCCCAGGATGCCGAAGCAAACAGCAACAGGTGAAGAAGAGGAAGGGAAGGGGTTTTACCTTCATGATCCCTCAAATTTATACTGAGTATGACGTGTATGGGATGGAATACTCTGGTCAGTTTTGGTCATTTATCTTGTCTGTTCCACCCTAAAGGAGGGTTTCAGGTGTGGCCTCTTTTATCCTTCCAGAGGACAAAATGTTCCTCAGAAGTGAGGAATGTCCTTGGTTTTGCATACCAGTCTCTAGCAGTAACTATAAACATCGAGCATTATCCATCCTAGAAGTAGACACTGACTGAGAAACTTGCTGTTAATTTCAGCAAGTGCAGCTACTTACAAGAGACTTAGCTGTTGCAAGAAAAATGACTTTTTTGGAAACGTATTAATGTATCTATGGTTAATGTATCCGGGGTTGCAAATCATAGCAAACACTAGTCTAAAGAATGTTCTGATTCTGGGGAACAATAATCAAAGGAACTAACAGAGCATATAGAACATAAGTAGCTAAAAGAGCATGTAGAACATAAGTAAACTGACACTTTGTACTAGAGATAGGATATGGTATGTTATGTTCAGGTGGTGGGAAGAAGTTAAACAATAAGCCCTGGTAGAGGATTTAAGGGATAAGGATGTCAAGCTATTGTTATTTACATGATTAATGGAACTGTCTTGTGATCTGACTATATGGAACTCTGCATGAAACTTAAGATTGTAAAAGGTATAAAAGCTGGAATCAAAATATGGGTCGTCGGACTCCTGACTTGGGACGCTAGTCCTCAGGTTTCCCGGGCCCTTGAAATAAAGCACCGCATAAACTAACTCAGTTGGTTTGTGTCTCAGTTTGGGCAACATAGCTAAAAGCAAAATTACAAGAAAGGAAATTACCTTTATCCTGTCCCAAACGAGGACAGGGGGTTTGGGAGCTTAAACAGCATTGCAGGAGAAAGTGATAGACTGAACAGCATTAAGTTCAAGCCCCTTCTGTTTGGGAATTGTATCCGCTAGGTTTCCCTTTTGGATCTGCATCTTAAGGGAATATTCACTATGAACTTGGGGAAGGGTTCTGGGCAGGTGTGGGACAAGATGGTCCCACACCTTGACTGGCCCAACACGGCTTGGTGATGCAGATCCCAAACTGGTTGGGACTGGTCGGGACTGGGAAGCAATTGGGAGGGTATGGGATGCCCTGGAAGGGAAGTGGAATGGTCCAAGGAACACTGGAAGGGGATGGGGATGGAATAGGAAGGCACTGTAGGATACTAGCATCTACTGGAATGCACTGGGAGATTTACTGAGGGAATAGAAGAAAATTAGAATAGAAAATTAAAAGTAGAACAAGCAAAGCGGAGGCAAGCCGAAGAAGAGTAAACTGAAAAAAAAATTGACTCACATTTGAAAACAGTTTTTGGGATGTTAAACCTTTACAGTGAGGGAAAGACAATTAAGATAGAGATGGCTTATCAGTCTGGGGAGGATGACCAGGAGAACGAACCTGTTTTCTCTAGTTTGTTGAAAGAAACTGACCTTATCCAAAATGTCAGTTTATCCTTATTTCATTCTATTATCCCAGGGAGGAAATGAATAAAGCAAAAATCAAATTTAATCTTTCACCCAAACTCCGAGCACTCATAAAAACTGAGGTTTCTTTATGGTGGTTTGGAAGCAGAGCCTTCAGTCACCATTAAACAGATATCCTATAGTGCAACTGGAGAAACAGAAAATGAATATGTGTCAAGGGTTTCCCTAACTGGAGGAGACCTAATAAAGCTCATGGAGGAGGAAGCCCAGGTATACTGGGGTCCCAGTGTGTACCTAATGGTAGATGATGAACGGGAACCTTGGTTCCTAACCCAAAGAGCAGCATATTGGGCTGGAGGGTCAGATCCCTGTCCTGGTTTGGGACAGGAAGTCTCCCCAGCCCTGAGATGGGAGCCTTGAACAGAGAGCCAGAGTTGATTGGGAGAACCTATTGGAGGGAAGGATCAAGAAAGGGTATTCCTCAACATATAATGCAGGGAATACCACTCTCTAATTTGCAAGCTCTTGTAAAGCTGTGGAAGCCAGTAGATAAGGGCCCAGAGAAGAGAGAAAACGTGTGGAAGCCAACAGATAAGAGTCCTTCGAGGGAAGAAAGTGCTCATGCACCCCCTGTATCTCAGGGATTATTTATTCCAACTGCCCCCAGGGAGGAATCCCACTAGCCCTTTGAAGTCGGGAAACTCCCTGCTCTGTCCATTAAAAGGTGAAACCTTATCCTCTGCCACTGGGAGCAAGAGAGGGAATCATCCCATTAATAAAAGACCTGCAGGAACAAGGAATAATTATTCAAAATCACTCCCCTTATAACTCCCCAGTATGTCCAGTTCGCAAACCAAATGGCAAGTGGCAGCTAACAATTGACTACTGATGCCTAAATGCAGTCACCAGTCCCCAGACTGCAGCTGTGCCTAATATAACCAAATTAATTTCCACCATACAGGAGCAGCCTCATCAAATTTTAGCTACCATTGACGTAAAAGATATGTTTTTCATGGTACCTATACAGGAGAGGGATCAGGATAAATTTACATTCACTTGGCAAGGTATTGAATGCACCTTTACTTGCTTGCCTCAAAGATATAGGCATTCACCTACCTTGGCACATCATGCCTGTCACGGTTTAACACTGGCCCAGCAATTAAACCGAATAACAGATACTTTCTATTAATCCCCCTCTCCTCCCTGATAAGGAAAGAAGAGAGAATAAGGGAAAGAGACTTATGGGTTGGAAACTAAACTACACAACTTTAATGAAACAGTAATGATAAATAGGAAAAATTACTAAATATATACAAATATACAAATATACAGGAAAAATTCATCCCACATTCCTCCCCCCTTTCCCCCAATAACTCTCACCTCACCACCGAGGCTGCAGGGCAGCCCTGGGAAAGTCCAGTCTGGACTCCTGGGGTCAGCAGAAGTGGGGAGCTGGAGGCAGGAACACACAGATTCAGGCTGGCACGGATCAGGACCACAGGCAGACGAACGGATGGAATCCTCCCAGGATGCCGAAGCACGCAGGGAACAGGTGAAGGAAGGACAGGAAGAACAGGAAGAAGGAGAAGGAAGGAAGCAGGATCTTTGACCCTTGTGATCCCTCAAATTTATACTGAGTATGACATGTATGGGATGGAATACTCTGTTTAGTCAGTACTGGTGTCTATCTGTTCGGTCCTCCCCAAAGGAGGGGGTTCAGGTGGGACCTCTTTACTCCTTCTGCAGGGTAAAATGTTCCTCAGAGCTGAGCAGTGTCCTTGGCTCTGCATACCAGTCTCTAGCAGTAACTATAAACATCCAGTCCTAGAAGCAGACACTGCCTGAGAAATTTGCTGTTAATTTCAGCGAGTGCAACTACTTACAAGAGACTTAGCTGAAAGCAAAAGTACAAGACAGAAAAATCACCTTTATCCTGTCCCAATCCTGTCCCAAACCAGGACAATGCCCTAGTCCTGGCACTTACAGAAATCACTACTGAGGAGGGATTTAGGCTGTACTACTACACTGATGACATATTAATAGGTGTCCTGGTTTGAGGAGAGGGGATATTAATAGAGAGCGTCTGTTATTCAGTTTAATTGCGGGGCCAGTGTTAAACCGTGACAGATTTTATTGTCGCCCAACGTGGGGCCCAAGCTAATTGGCTCGAGTCCAGTTCAAATTTTGGCTAATTTGCCTGAATAGTTTGAATTCCAACTCCAGTGGGAGAATGGCTTTGCTGAGCTGGAATCAGACCTTTTTCTTTGGAAATTTTACAGGGTTCGAGATTAAACCAATTATGCCATACCTTTGGTATGCATGATATGTGATATGTGCTTTTGCAGCTGGAATTAGTGTTACTATGTGGTTTATTTTTCATAAGAGTTGCTTAAGAACCATCGTTCCAATATGCTCCTCAATACTGATGTATATCATGGTGCATGGTGCAGTAGTGTTTCATACAGAGATAAAAAACTTGGTTGGTAATTACACTTTCAGTTTTAATTTGGGAAATTATACCACTCCATCTTATTTTGGGCTGACTCCACCAGATTTTAGCAGATATAGCATTTCATTTCTCAGTCTTCTGCTGGGTGTTGTTAATTTTTCTCATATACTAGTGAGGAGTAAGACAAAACCATAGTCATGAGAATGAGCATGCCTTTTCGGAGGCTGAGAGTTGCTGTTCGGAGAGTAAGAGCTGCCCCTTGTACAGAGAGCACCCCCACCTCTGCCTCCACAGATGCTTCTCACCCCCCCCTCACGCAAGGGCACAACTGTGATACGGCTGGCGAGCATTGCCAGCCTATCTGCTACCGCTGCAGCTGCTGCCTCTGCCCCCACAGACACTGCTGCTGTTCAGAAAGCGAGCCCTGCTGCTGCTACTGCTGCAGACACCACATCCTCTCGCCCTCAGCCCACACAGTTACTTGTTGACCCTGCACCACCACCTTTTAACCATACACTATCAGTAATGCTATGGGTTCCTGGAGATTTGGCTTGTTGACCCTGCACCACCACCTTTTAACCATACACTATCAGTAATGCTATGGGTTCCTGGAGATTTGGATGGAACTGTGGGTGATATGATTAAAGCAGCACGAGAATATGAAGATGATGTCTCGGCCCCTCATTGGGCCTGGGTCTCAGCTGTAAAGGGAACAGGTGAGAAACTGCATTCACCATATTTTCCTCAGATAGGAGGAGGACGCCGCATTGCAGCCATAAAGAGGAGACACCCTACTATGAGACAGAATCGAGAGAAACAGAATTCAGTAAAAGGAATCCTATGGGCACTCCTGAGTGAGTATGGGGAGGACATGAAAAAGTGGGATCAGAAACCTAAAGCTGTCCTACAGGACCAAGTATTTAAGTTGCTGAGTAAAGCGTAGAGGTGCTATGCCTCCAGCCAGGCGGAGGAGAGGGACAACCGAATTTCTTGGATTGTGTGGATTCAATGGCCTGGCACATTAGAGCCACAAAAGTATAAAGCCTTGGTGGGACACTGGTGCACAGTGCACCCTAATACCATAGAATCAAAAAGGAACCTCTAGGATTTTGAGGTCGAAACTACAAAGGCTCCAAAGCCAACTACACAGCCACTGAAAAAGAGATATTGGCCGCATACAAAGGAGTTAGAGCTGCTTCAGAAATGATTGGTACTGAAGCACAGCTCCTCCTGGTGCCACGGTTACCTGTACTGGGGTTTATGTACACAGGTAGAGAATCTTCCCATCATGCTAGCCACACACACTTTGGAATGCCACCAGAAAAAGTAGTAAAACGGGCTGAAGAAGCCCCACCATACGACCAACTACCAGAGAATGAGAAACAATATGCTCTTTTCACTGATGGATCCTGTCGTCTGGTAGGAGGCCATCCAAGGTGGAAAGCTGCTGTATGGAATCCTATAAGACTAGTTGCAAAAACAGATGAAGGAGATAGTGAATCAAGTCAATTTGCAGAGGTAAAAGCCATCCAATTGGCTTTGGACATTGCTGAACAAGAAAAGTGGCTGAAACTTTATCTCTATACTGACTCATGTATGGTAGCAAATGCCTTATGGGGCTGGCTAAAGCAGTGGAAACAAAACAACTGGCAACGTAGAGATAAACCGATCTGGGCTGCTGAACTGTGGAAAGACATTGCTGCTAGATTAGAGAAACTTGATGTAAAAGTGCGTCACGTAGATGCCCACGTACCTTCATATCGAGCTAATGAGGAACATTGAAACAACCAACGAGCAGATGAGGCTGCTCAAGTGTTCCAAATAGACCTGGACTGGGACCATAAAGGTGAACTGTTTTTAGCTAAATGGGCCCACAACGCTTCAGGTCATCAAGGCAGGGATGGAACATACCAATGGGCTTGTGAACGAGGGGTGGATTTAATTTTGGACGCTATTGCGCAGGTTATCCACGACTGTGTCATGTGCTGTGATTAAGGAAGCTAAAAGGTTGAAACCTCTGTGGTATGAAGGGAGATGGTCAAAATATAGGTATGGGGAGGCCTGGCAAATCGACTACATCACATTGCCTCAAACCCTCCAGGGTAAGCGCTATGTGCTTACAATGGTGGAAGCAAGTACAGGATGGCTGGAAACATATCCTGTGCCTCATGCCACAGCCCGGAACACCCTCCTGGGCCTAGAGAAACAAGTCTTGTGGAGACATGGTACACCAGAAAGAATTGAGTCAGACAATGGAACTCATTTTAAAAACAGTCTTATAAATAACTGGGCCAAAGAACATGGTATTGCATGGATATACCATATCCCCTATCATGCACCAGCCTCAGGTAAAATTGAAAGGTACAATGGACTATTAAAAACTACCTTAAAGGCAATGGTTGGCGGAACTTTAAAAACTGGGACAAGCACTTGGCAAAAGCTACCTGGTCAGTTAACACCAGGGGTTCCATCAATCGAGCTGGTCCTGCTCAGTCAGATCTTCTACACACAGTAGTTGGGGACAAAGTGCCTGTGGTGCATGAAAAGAATCTGCTAGGAAAAACAGTTTTGGTTTATCCTGCCTCGGGCAAAGGCAAACCCATTCATGGGGTTGCTTTTGCTCAAGGGCCTGGACACACTTGGTGGGTGATGATGGAAGATGGAGAAGTACAATGTGTACCACAAGGGAATCTAAAAGTAGGTGAGAATTGCAGAGGCAATCAGGTAAAGACAATCAGGTGTTGCCAGTTAGGAGGAGGAAGGCGTGAGCTCCTGTTAAGGCAACCACCAAAAAACAGGAGAAGGTGGGAGCTCGTGGCGCAACAGTAGTGTATCTGACCCCAGATCAGAAGGCTGCGTGTTCGAATCGCGTCAGGGTCACTGAAAAAAAAAAATAAAAAATCAGAGACTGGTCAGCCTCCTCCTCAGACTGATCAGGAGTGAGCCGAACCCCCCATGGGTTTGGAAGCTCACCTTTTATTAGTCCCCCAATTCTGCTCATGTGCAGTTGGGGCCAAACCTAATTGGGCACAGGTGGGCTTAAAAGGAGCCCATGCCTTCCTCCTCCTAACTGGCAACACCTGATTGTCTTTACCTGCTTGCCTCTGCAGAGAATACCTAATTTTTGCTTGTCTAGCTTAATTAGTAGTGCATGGAATCTTTGAGAGTCATGAACTTATATCCCACATTAACTAATGTTATGTAAATTATTGCATAAACTAACAGTGTTCTGTGAGCATTTTTCACAATGATTTTGCGATGATGAAACCAAAACTAGATTCATCGACTGGCATCCAGTAACCACCTTGAAGTTAACATCTGCAACATGCAATGTGTGGACAATGGACATGAACTGTGACAACTGCTCCTTGTTTTAAGAATCTGCTACAATAGATGAACATCTGCAATCATAGACTGAATTACTTAGTGAATTTTAGCACAGAGAGGTAGCAATAATTTGTGTATAGATGTATTTAGGGATAAGAAATAGTAATGACTGGAGCATGACGCAAATGGTATGGAATAAGGGATGGAATGTCCTGGTTTGGGACAGGTTAAAGGTGATTTTTCTGTCTTGTACTTTTGCTTTCAGCTAAGTCTCTTGAAAGTAGTTGCACTTGCTGAAATTAACAGCAAGTTTCTCAGACAGTGTCTGCTTCTAGGACTGATAACACTGGATGTTTATAGTTACTGCCAGAGACTGGTATGCAGAGCCAAGGACACTGCTCAGCTCTGAGGAACATTTTACCCTCCAGAAGGAGTAAAGAGGTCCCACCTGAACCCCTCCTTTGGGGAGGACTGGACAAGATAGATGCCAGAATTGACCAAACAGAGTATTCCATCCTATACACGTCATACTCAGTATAAATTTGAGGGATCACGAGGGTCAAACCCCTTCTTGCTCTTCCTGCCCTTCCTGCTTCCCTTCTTCGCCTGTTCCCTGCTTTGCTTTGGCATCCTGGGAGGATTCCGTCCGTTCGTCTGCCTGTGGTCCTGATCCATGCCAGCCCATATCTGTGTGTTCCTGCCTCCAGCTCCTGACTGCTCCTGACCCCAGGGGTCCAGCCTGGACTTTCCCAGGTCTCCCCTGCAGCCTCGGTGGTGAGGTGAGAGTTATTGGGGGAAAGGGGGAGGAACGTGGTATCAGTTTTTTCCTGTATATTTGTATATATTTAGTAATTTTATCTATTTATCATTACTCTTTCCTTAAAGTTGTGTAGTTTAGTTTCCAACCCATAAGTCTCTCTCCCTTCTTTATCAGGGAGGAAAGGGGGATTAATAGAGAGCATCTGTCATTTGGTTTAATTGCCGGGCTATGTTAAACCGTGACAACCAATCATACTATACCTTTCTTATTCAGGTTATGTGTGATGTGTCTTTGTAGCTGGGATTAGTGTTGATCTGTGGTTCATTCTTGGTAAGAGCTGCTTAAGAACCGTAGTTGCGATATAGTCTTCAATACCAATATACAGTGTAGTACATGGTGCAGTGGTGTTTCATACAGAGGTAAAAAATCTGGTAGGTAATTACACTTTCAATTTTAATTTGGGAAATTATAGCACTTTGTCTTATTTTGGGCTGATTCCACCAGATTTTAGTAGCAATAGAATTTTTTTTCCGAATCTCCTGGTGGGTGTTTTTAATATTTCTCATATATTGGTGAGGAGTAAGATAACAATTTCAACTATCCCAATTGTGAGAGTGGGCATGCATGTTCGGAGATTGAGAGTTGCTGCTCGGAGAGTGAGAGCTGCCCCTTTTAAAGAGAGCACTGCTGCTTCTGCCTCCGCAGCCACTGCTTCGCCCCCCACACAAGGCCACGGCTCTGATATGGCCAGTGAGCATTGTCAGGGTGTCTACTACAGCCACAGATGCTTCCCCCTGACAGATGCTGTTGCTTTTCAGAAAGTGAGCTCTGCTTCTTGTCAGCTGTAAAAGAGAGATATCTCTATAAAGATGAAATAGACTGCCCGCAGGTCAAAGCAACCACACTTGAAAAAGTTATCGGGTATCTGAAAGAATTCACTATACGAGAGGTGATTTATACTGATGACGAGATTATAGATCCTTATTAAATACCACGCCCTAAGCCTATGCATCAAAGGTTTGTGCATACTGCACCATCACCATTTAACCATACTCTATCAGTAATGTTATGGGTTCCTGAAGAGTTCAAACCAACCATGAGTGATGTGCTTAAAACAGTATGAGAATATGAAGATGCTGCCACCACTCCTCATCAGGCCTCGATATCAGACGTAAAGGAAATGGCTGAGAAGCTGCATCTACCCCATTTTTCCCCAAAAGGGGAAGGAGGCTGCATTGCAGCCATTAAGAGGAGATGCCCTCCTATGAGATTGAATTGAAACATATTGTTTGCCTGTTCCTGTTTGCTTCAGCATCCTGGGAGGATTCCGTCCGTTTGTCTGCTTGTAGACCTCATCTGTGCCAGCCTGAATCTGTGTGTTCCTTCCTACAGCTCCTGACTGCTGCTGACTCCAGGAGTCCAGCCTGGACTCTCCCAGTACTGGCTGCCCTGCAGCCTCGATGGTGACATGAGCATTATCGGGGGGAAAGGGGGAAGGAACAAGGTATCATTTTTCTGTAAATTTGTGTATATTTAGGAATTTTGCCTTTTTCATCATTACTGTTTCATTAAAGCTGTGTAGTTTAGTTTCCAACCCATGAGTCTCTCTCCCTTATTCTCTCTCCTTTCTTTATCAGGGAGGAGAGGGAGATTAATAGAGCATTCGGTTTAATTGCCAGGCCAGTATTAAACCATGACAATTCCCGTCCCTGAAGGGGATAAGGTGAAGAAGGGTGAAGGTGTAGGGCCAAACAAAGAAGGAAGAAGAAGAAGGGGAAGGGGGTTGACCCTCATGCTCCCTCAAATTTGTACTGAGTATGACGCATATGGGATGGAACACTTTGGTCAATTTTATTCATTTCTCTTGTCTGTTCTGCCCTAAAGGAGGGTTGCAGGTGTGACCTCCTTACTCCTTTTCTCTTTCCAGAGCACAAGATGGCCTTGGTTCTAACTATGGCTATAACATCGAGAGTTATCAGTCCTAGAAGCAGACTCTGACAGAGAAACTTGCTGTTAATTTCAGCAAGTACAGCTACTTAGAAGATACTTAGCTGAAAGCAAAATTACAAGACAGAAAATTAGCTTTATCCTGGCCCAAACCATGACACAGACTCAAGAAGGGAAAACAAAACAATAGGACTGGAGGAATGATCTGAAGTTGCACCAGGGGAGGTTTTGATTAGATATTAAGAGGAATTTCTTTACTGAGAGAGTAGTTAGGAACTAGACCAAGTGGCCTAGGGAGGTGGTGGAGTCATCATCCCTGGAAGTATGTCCTGGTTTGGGCCAGGATAAAGGTGATTTTCTGGTTTGTACTTTGTCTTTCAGCTAAGTCTCTTGAAAGTAGCTGCACTTGCTGAAATTAACAGCAAGTTTCTCAGACAGTGTCTGCTTCTAGTGTTGCAAGTAGGGTACAGTCCTTGTGGTTCTCTGACCGAGAATCGAAGGCAGATAAGAAGGAATGTGCTAAGAAGAGAGAACATGAAGAAAAGTAAACTGTCATTGAAGATAAAGGGTTGAAATGTTACGCACGTAAAGGGGGGGTGGGGTTGTCGGTTAAATAATATCTTAAGTTAAACTAGCATGAGAGATTTGTAGTTAGTGATGTCTGTCTACCATTGTTTGTATAAAGCATGTAACTGTTTTGTCTACCGTTTTGTAGCTGGAATTCTGCATGAAGGTCTCATTGTAAAAGGGTATAAAAGCTGAAACCAAACGGGGGATTTTCGGAATCCTGATTTGGGACTTTTAGTCCCCAGGTTTCCCGAGGCCCCTAATAAAGCACCGGATCAAACCGACACTCTGCTGGTTTGTGTCTCTACTTCGGGCAACAGTTTTCTGGTGACCCAGATGGGACTCCGGGGGCGGCTGGGGCGGTTCACGTGCTGATCCACTCCAAGCTGGCACCAGGTGATTCCTGGAGGAGACATCGACCCGTGCCCGACCCCGCGCCTGACGGACGACCATAAGGTAAGCCCGAAGGTGCTTTATTCTTTATAGGTTGGTTGGTATTAAGGGTTGGTTATTGGGAAGCCTAGGCGCTGGTCGTAAGACACAGCAAGTACAAGGCTGTGCAGATCCAGCACTTGCCGGTCGCAGGGTCGGGTCCCGGCAGGTTTGGTATTTGGTACAGGAATTCGGTGATCGCCGCATATTGGTTTTTGTGTGTGGGTGCGCGCAAGTACGAGGGTTAGCATGTTACCGTTTAAAACTTTCAGAGCTCTGTCTTGTAACGAAAAAGATGTTCCTGAGGATTCGCCTCTCGGTTGTTTGTTAAAGCATTGGAAAGAGGGTAATTTTGGGCAGGAATTGCAGAGGAGGACTTTGATTGATTATTGTAATCATGTGTGGCCTAAATATGAAACGGGGGGAATGCAGTGGCCGTGGAATGGTACAATAACTCCTGAAATATTAAGTTCTATGATGAATTTCTTGCGGGAAAAAGAAAATGGGATGAAATACAGTATTTGGATTTGTTCTATTACCTAAAAGACAAACCTGGGTGGCAAGAGGCTTGTGGACAGTTAAGAACCATCAAAGCAGAAAATGATAAATACGCTGGTTGTAAAGAGCATAAAATACGGTTCTCGGAAGAAGAGGAGGATGTGTCTTTGTTAGTCGCCCCAAGCGCGCCACCCCCTGAGGCTCCCCCGGTAAATCCGGCTAGAACACCTCCTCCTCTCTCACTTAAGGAGGAAATAGAGGAGAAGGATTGGGTCGATCAGCCAAGAACGCCGCTTGCGGAGCGGACCCGGAGGGGGAGGCTGGGGAGAGGAGGTTGTTTGTCGCAGCCTCAGTTGATGGCTCCGCTGCGAGAGGCAGTAGGAGCAGATGGGGGGAGAAGTAGTGCTGGAATGGGTAGAGGCTTTGGGGGTTTTGGGAATACAGGGGGAGCTGTGTGGCTCAGTGGACCGCCCAACGGCCTGGGGCCATGGGCTTAAGCAGGCGCGGCCCCGGTTCGCGCCCCGGGAGGGGAAANGAGGAGTAAGATAACAATTTCAACTATCCCAATTGTGAGAGTGGGCATGCATGTTCGGAGATTGAGAGTTGCTGCTCGGAGAGTGAGAGCTGCCCCTTTTAAAGAGAGCACTGCTGCTTCTGCCTCCGCAGCCACTGCTTCGCCCCCCACACAAGGCCACGGCTCTGATATGGCCAGTGAGCATTGTCAGGGTGTCTACTACAGCCACAGATGCTTCCCCCTGACAGATGCTGTTGCTTTTCAGAAAGTGAGCTCTGCTTCTTGTCAGCTGTAAAAGAGAGATATCTCTATAAAGATGAAATAGACTGCCCGCAGGTCAAAGCAACCACACTTGAAAAAGTTATCGGGTATCTGAAAGAATTCACTATACGAGAGGTGATTTATACTGATGACGAGATTATAGATCCTTATTAAATACCACGCCCTAAGCCTATGCATCAAAGGTTTGTGCATACTGCACCATCACCATTTAACCATACTCTATCAGTAATGTTATGGGTTCCTGAAGAGTTCAAACCAACCATGAGTGATGTGCTTAAAACAGTATGAGAATATGAAGATGCTGCCACCACTCCTCATCAGGCCTCGATATCAGACGTAAAGGAAATGGCTGAGAAGCTGCATCTACCCCATTTTTCCCCAAAAGGGGAAGGAGGCTGCATTGCAGCCATTAAGAGGAGATGCCCTCCTATGAGATTGAATTGAAACATATTGTTTGCCTGTTCCTGTTTGCTTCAGCATCCTGGGAGGATTCCGTCCGTTTGTCTGCTTGTAGACCTCATCTGTGCCAGCCTGAATCTGTGTGTTCCTTCCTACAGCTCCTGACTGCTGCTGACTCCAGGAGTCCAGCCTGGACTCTCCCAGTACTGGCTGCCCTGCAGCCTCGATGGTGACATGAGCATTATCGGGGGGAAAGGGGGAAGGAACAAGGTATCATTTTTCTGTAAATTTGTGTATATTTAGGAATTTTGCCTTTTTCATCATTACTGTTTCATTAAAGCTGTGTAGTTTAGTTTCCAACCCATGAGTCTCTCTCCCTTATTCTCTCTCCTTTCTTTATCAGGGAGGAGAGGGAGATTAATAGAGCATTCGGTTTAATTGCCAGGCCAGTATTAAACCATGACAATTCCCGTCCCTGAAGGGGATAAGGTGAAGAAGGGTGAAGGTGTAGGGCCAAACAAAGAAGGAAGAAGAAGAAGGGGAAGGGGGTTGACCCTCATGCTCCCTCAAATTTGTACTGAGTATGACGCATATGGGATGGAACACTTTGGTCAATTTTATTCATTTCTCTTGTCTGTTCTGCCCTAAAGGAGGGTTGCAGGTGTGACCTCCTTACTCCTTTTCTCTTTCCAGAGCACAAGATGGCCTTGGTTCTAACTATGGCTATAACATCGAGAGTTATCAGTCCTAGAAGCAGACTCTGACAGAGAAACTTGCTGTTAATTTCAGCAAGTACAGCTACTTAGAAGATACTTAGCTGAAAGCAAAATTACAAGACAGAAAATTAGCTTTATCCTGGCCCAAACCATGACACAGACTCAAGAAGGGAAAACAAAACAATAGGACTGGAGGAATGATCTGAAGTTGCACCAGGGGAGGTTTTGATTAGATATTAAGAGGAATTTCTTTACTGAGAGAGTAGTTAGGAACTAGACCAAGTGGCCTAGGGAGGTGGTGGAGTCATCATCCCTGGAAGTATGTCCTGGTTTGGGCCAGGATAAAGGTGATTTTCTGGTTTGTACTTTGTCTTTCAGCTAAGTCTCTTGAAAGTAGCTGCACTTGCTGAAATTAACAGCAAGTTTCTCAGACAGTGTCTGCTTCTAGTGTTGCAAGTAGGGTACAGTCCTTGTGGTTCTCTGACCGAGAATCGAAGGCAGATAAGAAGGAATGTGCTAAGAAGAGAGAACATGAAGAAAAGTAAACTGTCATTGAAGATAAAGCGTTCCAGGAATTAAAACAGGCCCTCAAGGAAGCACCTGCCCTGGGCTTGCCGGATTTAACCAAAGACTTCCAACTGTATGTACATGAAAGGCAAAAGTTAGCCCTGGGGGTACTCACTCAAAAACTGGGGTCTTGGAAAAGGCCGGTCGGGTACTTTTCCTAACAATTGGACTCAGTAAGTGGAGGATGGCCCGG
>JAAWXA010000269.1:0-47739 GCA_038090715.1 Florisuga fusca
AAAGTTCTGAAGGGTCCTTTTTAAGATCTATAACTTTTACTGGGCGTTTCTATAAGAAGCTTATAAATAAGTTCAGGGCTACTTCGTTCTCCATAGCGTGACCACGCTTTTCTTGGTACAACTTATAACCGTGTAAGAGGAGCAATTTGTACCTGTGCCGGCAGCGATTTTCGGAGCCGGTAGCCCAGTCCCGGTTCGCGAGTTTCTCAATCCTACTCAAACTCGAGCAGCACCCCTACGCCAGGGTCACTGCTGCTTTCTTGTCCGCCGGACGCTGCCTGCCTGCACGACCTGGGCTCGTCGTTTCAGTGCTGATTTTGCGGTCTCCGTAGGCACTCCTTGCCCTGCCAAAATCGGTCTTTTCACCTACACGATTGCAGGTTCCCTGAATTCAAGGCCTAGAGCTCAACTCCGTGTTTAGGCCGCCATTTGTTGGGGCTGCACATGGGAAAACTCGTACAATCAGTGTGATTGATAAACAAGCTTCAACTTTATTGCGCAGTTACGATTCTTATATAGTGCTTGTGTGAACACACCCCCCACGACCTTGCACTAACATAACTTATTACTGGACACCCGGTGTGTTTAGCTATAGAGAACGAATCCCAGCTGTGTAAGGTCAGTAGTAAGGGCCGATGTAATTGGCCTCAGATAAGGGATTCTATACACAGACATGGAATTGTGCACACCCCGATTCCAGGGTATTCTACGACATTCCACAACAAAAGTGATCCCTTTAGTCCCATTTCCCCCTGACCTCCCCAAATCTTTCACCTTATCAGAGTCAGCTTTGTGGGGACCTTTGTGACCTCTGATCATCTGCCTTCTCACAGCATCCTAGGGGACACAATGTTCTGCTGTGCTAGAGAGGACCCCCCTCAGCTGGCCCAGCAGTGCTGGAGGTGGGGGATTCCCTGCACCACCCAGATGTTCCCTTCCTGCATTCCAGCTCCTGCTCCAGAAGGGCTCATAGACATCCTAAGTCATGTTTCACACACGGGTGCTTGACCTGACCCAGGGCATCTCTGAGTCAACGGCCAACCCTGTGCCTGCTCTAGGAAGTCATGACTGAGGCCATCAGTGGAGATCCTAGCAGGAATCTCTGCAGGAAAGACTTGTCTTCAACAGCTGAGAAAGTCTTCCTTTCCTGATGTGCTCAGCATTTTTTCCCCTGGAATTTTCACTGTTTTATTCATACTTTTTAAATGAAAAGCCCTATTTGGATGTTCTTGCAAGCTACTGACACTCATTCTGGGTATAAATAATATTGTACCACCACTCACCAAAGTTAAGTTCCTACCAATGATTCAAATGCAGAAACATTGCTCTGAGGAGCTAAGGTATTTTGGGGGCTCTACTGACTCTCTTCTCTTCTTCCCCTCCCTGTTTCTGTCTTCAAAGAGCTCTTGGAGTTAAAGAATATTCAAGTCTGGAAGAGACCCCTGAGCATCATCTTGTCTGAGTGCCCTCCTCATGGCAGGATGAACCAGGTGAGGATTCTCAAGGGTTCCGCCAGAATGGTTTCATCCACAAAGGGGCTGAGAGTGCCTTTTGCACCACCAAACAGGGGGATTATAAAGCGAGGCAAATCATTAGTTCTGGACAAAGTTCTGGACACTGAGGAACCATCACTGTCTGCTAGGAGGACTTTGAATCACTGATGGCACTTGACCCTCATCATCTTGTGAATTTCCTACCCAACACCATCCTCCAGGTGGAGGTCTGGGTATTAAGGGACAATGATAGACCATGTCAAAGGGCTTACTGAAGTCCAGGTACACCCCATGCCCTTCTTTCCCCTGCCCACTCTGTTTCAGCAACCCATTTTTTGTCCTTCAGCTGCCTGCAGTGCCCTGCAGGAGCATTGGCTTCATCACCACCCCAGGGACAGAGATGATGCTGACCAGCAGGTAATTCTCCCTGTCCCCATTCCTGTCCTTCATGGCTGACAGAAATGCCCCTGTCCAAGGTGCAATTACCCTCTCAGGACAGACCTTCCAGTCCATGAATCTTACAGGGAAGGTGACAGCAAGCCCAGCACTGAACACAAGGTGTTACCACCAGCAGAAAACACTCAAAGGTGCCAGAGGTTCATAAAATAGCACTGAGGCCACTGTGGGCAGAGATGGTGGCAAGCAGCTGGGACAGGTTGGTGGACCTTGGTTGAAGGAAGCACATCCCAGTGCTGCATTCAGGTAGCTTCCCAGGGGACGTTAGTGTCCAGGTGAAGTGACCTGAGGACACAGTCTGTCCCACTGACCTTCATGACAACCCTGGGAAGAGCTGGTGGTATTTGTGCTCCCACAGAGCCTTCTCCCTGCTGAGCACCTCTGTGCTGGCCTGTCCACCCATCCCTGCACCCTGTCCCCAGGCTGCCCCCCGCCCTGAGCTGGGAGTGCTGCTCTGCAGAGCACAGGGCTGTGGTGCCCAGGGCTGACTCTGTTCATGGGCTGTGCTGGTCAAGCTGGGAGGCAGACCCAGCTGATGGTGCTCACTGCCACTGACCACCTCCCACACAAGCTCTTTGGTGGCCATGGAAGGTGCTCAGAGGTGCCCTGCCTGATTTCAGTGCCATGGACTGTGTATCTTGGAGAACATTCACCATCCCTGTGGGCTCTGGACACCAAGGTGACAACAGAACCAGACCTAAGTCCCCAAACGTGGAAGTCAGTAATAATACAGTTGAGTGCCTGTGGGTCAGAATCAGGGGGAAGGCCTACAAGGCTGATATCCTGGTGGGAGTCTGTTACAGACCACCCAATCAGGAGGACGAGGGTGATGAATTATTCTACAAACAGTTGGCGGATGTTTGTAGAATAATTCATCACCCTCATCCTCCTGATTGGGTGGTCTGTAACAGACTCCCACCAGGATATCAGCCTTGNGGGCTTCACCCCTGCTAGCCCACTGCACCTGCATGGTTCAAAACCTCCACCTTGGTCACTGCAGCAAACCCACATACCAGAGCATCTTACCTCTTTTGCTCTTATGTGATTGAACTCTGCAGTTTCTCATAGCTGCAGTTTCTCTGAACAGAAAGATGATTTTATAATTCTGTCCCAGGAAAACCAGGACATAAGCCTGAGTCACACTGAACTCAGTCATTTGTAGTAAAATAGGAGAAGAAGATCAAGAAGTACTTCCTCCTTCACTGTGCTTATACAGGGGAAAGCTAATCAAATTAAAGATGCTGTGATAGGAAGTTATGTTTCAGTATCCTTCAGCTGAAGAATGTTATTTCAGAGACAGAGACACATAAATAATAAAGTTAATAACAGCTCGTAAAGCCTGAAACTATTTAACATTCTAAGTTTAATTTTCACACTGTGCTTCAGCTTATATATTGGTGAGGAGGGGAATAGATAAATTGTCAGTGGGAAACATAAATTGTCAATGTGCATTTTAAACAATCTTGCGACAAAAGATTTCATTTCACAAGGATACCAACAAAAGTAATTCCAGACAAGGTTAAGAGAGTCTTGTATAATGATTCTCAACAGCATTTCATAGAAAAGCTGTTGCCATATGGGCTGGATGAGGGGTGAGGTCATTTAAAAACTGACTGACTGACTGGGCCCAGAGGGTGGTGTTCAGTAACATGAGGTCTAGCTGGAGGTCTGTAACTGGTGATGTGACACAGGGATCCACACTGGATACAGTCCTGATCAAAGTCTTCCTTAGTGATCTGGAGGAGGGAACAGAGTGTACCTTCATCATAGACTCTGGAGGAGTGACTGGTAGGCCACAAAGTCACACTGCCATCATCAGCAAATTCGCAGATGACACCAAGCTGGGAGGAAGTGTGGACCAACTCGAAGGCAGGAGGGCTCTGCAGAGGGACCTGGACAGACTGGAGAGCTGGGCTGATTCCAACGGGATGAGGTTCAACACGGCCAAGTGCCGGGTCCTGCGCTTTGGCCACAACAACCCCATGCAGCGCTACAGGCTGGGCACAGAGTGGCTGGAGAGCAGCCAGAGAGGGACCTGGGAGTTTGGATTGACAAGAAATTGAACATGAGCCAGCAGTGTGCCCAGGTGGCCAAGAAGGCCAATGGCATCCTGGCCTGTATCAGGAACAGCATCACCAGCAGGTCCAAGGAGGTGATTCTGCCCCTGTACTCAGTGCTGGTGAGGCCACACCTCGAGTACTGTGTCCAGTTCTGGGCCCCTCAGTTTAGGAAGGATATCGAGGTCCTGGAGCAGATCCAAAGGAGGGCAACCAGGCTGGTGAAGGGACTCGAGCATAGATCCTATGAGGAGAGGCTGAGGGAGCTGGGGCTGTTCAGCCTGGAGAAGAGGACACTCAGGAGAGACCTCATCACTCTCTACAACTACCTGAAAGGAGGTTGTAGCCAGGTGGGGGTTGGTCTCTTTTCCCAGGCACCTCTCAGCAAGACATGACGACACGGTCTTAAGTTCTGCCGGGGGAAGTTTAGGTTGGATATTAGAAAGAATTTCTTCACCGAGAGGCTGATCAGACATTGGAATGGGGTGCCCAGGGAAGTAGTGGAATCTCCGTCCCTGGAGATATTTAAAAAGAGACTGGATGTGTCACTCAGTGCCATGGTCTAGTAACCGCAGCGGTAGTGGATCAAGGGTTGGACTTGATGATCTCTGAGGTCCCTCTCAACCCAGACAATTCTATGATTCTATGAAACTCCGCCCCGGGACCATGGTGGCACCACAGGGAGCCCACAGAGAAAGCAGCACAGTAACAATCTCTGCAGAGTCAACTCCTTGGGCAGCTTCTTGACAGCAAATCCCTGATAAAGAAAGGAGAGAGAATAAGGTAGAGAGACTTATGGGTTGGAAACTAAACTACACAACTTTAGAAAACAAGTAATGATAAATAGGAAAAATTACTAAATATATACAAATATACAGGAAAATTGATACCACGTTCCTCCCCCCTTTCCCCCAGTATGTCTCAAGTCACCACCAAGGCTGCAGGGATGCCCTGGGAAAGTCTAGGCTGGACTCCTGGAGTCAGCAGCAGTCGGGAACTGGAGGCAGGAACATACAAATTCAGGCTGGCACAGATTAGGACCACAGGCAGATGAACGGATGGAATCCTCCCAGGATGCTGAAGCAAACAGGGAAAGGTGAAGAAGGGGAAGCAGGAAGGGAAGGAAGGGTATTGACCTTCGTGATCCCTCAAATTTATACTGAGTATGACGTGTATGGCATGGAATACTCTGTTTGGTCAATTCTGGCCATCTATCTTGTCCGTTTTTCCCCAAAGGAGGGCTTCAGGTGTGACCTTTTTACTCCTTCTCTCCTTCCAGAGGGCAAAAAAGTACAAGACAGAAAAAGCAAAAAGTACAAGACAGAATGCAAAAGTACAGACTGAAAGCAAAAGTACAAGACAGAAAATTATCTTTATCCTGGACGAAACCAGGACAGAGGGTCTCAACGGAAGATCCTCAAGCAAACAATCACTGGAAGGTTCTTTATTCTGTTTAAACATATGGAGAACACATTTCCTCTTTGAAAGTCTCCTGGTGAAATAATACATGGAGAGACACATAATGAAAAAGGGTACAAATAATGACATTACTGTTTAGGCAATAATTTGAAAGGGAAAACAGGAAAAAAATAATCCAAATAACCAATATCTACAGCAAAACTCAATAAAAAGTTCCTGAAGACTGGTTGGGCTTCTGGTGAGTTACATTAGGGGAGACGTGTAGATGAAGTCAATCTTTTAGACCCTTTTGGAAAATCATCCAGATATCAATTTCTTCAGGGCATTCTTGAGCTCCTGGTTCCTCATGCTGTAGATGAGGGGGTTCACTGCTGGAGGAACCACCGAGTACAGAAATTGTCGGGAAGAGCGCGAAAACACAGAGCCTGTGACTAAAACCAATATGATTAAAACACAGCTCAATTTTATTAATAGTCACACAGCGTTATATAGGGTTCAGAGGGCACGCCTCTTTTAGATAACAAATTCTTGTGGTTAACTACTTTTTGGCTATACAACTTGTTTTTTGCTAAAGCTGCACCTGCATCTGCCAAGCTAGTTCTTCTAATCGCCCTTTCAAAGACACTTCAAGGTCAGGTTGTTTACCGCTCAGAACTAAAAGTTTCATTCTGCTTCATAGTTCTCAAAACATGGATTGGCCATGATCACTGGGTGTCCATGTTCCTTCAGAAATTCCTCCACAAATTCCCCTTTTTCTTTTTGGACAATCCATGAATCATTGATAATTTCTATTGAGGCCCTGTGAAGAGAAGAAAACAGAAGACATCCCCCCAACAACAACAACATCATAATGTCCAGCCACCGAAGGCCCTCTTTGATCAGGCCGATCCCCCAACTAGGAAATCCCAAAAACAAGATCTGAAGCCATTAATCAAAAGGACTCGTTTGCTGTTGTATCTTATTAGTATGCTCCTTTAAACACTATATTGCTTTATGAATTGATGTTCCGAGAGATTTAAACAGCACATTCCTTCAAAGTCCTCGCAACCATGTCCCTGAGCCAACAACAGAAAATCAATAGCATCTCTATTTTGCAACAAAGCGTGGCAAAAGCTGTTTTGATCCATCAACAATTCCTCCAAAACCCGTGTGGTAACATTCACTTGTTTTCCTGACCAGCAGGCTAATTTTGCTAGCCCTCAACATGCTTCCAGCAGCTGCTCCAGGCACTAAAATTGCTAAAGCAAGTCTAGCAGATCCATTCAAGAGTTCAACATTGTCATCACAGGTGGGCAACAGTCCCAGAGATCGCTTTTTTCGATGTAGGACTGTTTCCAGTTTTCAATGTGAGGGAGCAAACATTTTAAGTTTTCATTCTGCTCCCAATGTCGTTTGTTCTACAAAACCCACCTGGTTTGGTAAAACTATAAAAGAAGGCTGGGCATACATCAGTCCCAGTCCCATTCCGTATTGGCTAGGAAATGGATTGAGTGCCTGCTAGCCTTTTCAGCCAATAATCACTTCCCAATTCCAGACAGGCCGGTCGAGTATATCCAGCCCGTTGCCATAGTTTACCAAGGACAAAACATGTTTGTGTCCAGTTTCAAGACTTATTGCCCACTGACTGTGATCCCAATAAATTGAGCTCTTGTGGATCCCATGACAAACTAACATTCAAGCCTTGTATTAACTTTACTGCACACTCTGCTACTTGATCAACCTTGTTACACAAGCCTGTACTATAATTACTAAAACTATCCACATCTAAATATGGTAACCCTAATAAACACGTTCTAAAAGGATCAGTGGCAGAAGCCATTGCCACACAAAACTCCTGGGTGCCTGTTTGATTTACCCTGGTGACTCACAAATTCTGCCTGGGATTGACATTCTGACCAGCAGCAGTGTCTGTTGGGGGTAGAGACAGCAGACAGCTGTAGCAGATAAGCTGGCGATGCTCGCCAGCCATATCTGAATTGTGCCCTCACGTGAGGGGGGCGTGAAGCGGCTGCGGAGGCAGGAGTGGGGGAGTGGAGGTGCTCTCTGTACCAGGTGCAGCTCTCACTCTCTGAACAGCAACTCTTGGCCTCCGAAAAGGCATGCTCATTCTTATGACTGTGGTATTTTTTTTTTCTTACTCCTCACCAATATATGAGAAAAATTAACAACACCCACCAAAAGATTCAAAAATGAAATGCTATTGCTACTAAAATCTGGTGGAGTCAGCATGAAATAAGATGAAGTGGTATAATTTCCCAAACCAAAACTGAAATTGTAATTACCAACCAAGTTTTTCATCTCTGTATGAAACACCAGTGCACTATGCACCACAATATACATCAATATTGAGGACCATATTGCAGTGATGCAGCTTTATCTGTGAAACGGGGTAGGAAAACCCTGACAGAGTTAACTTTTACGGAGCAAGACCTTGAGTACTGTTCCCAAGACAGAGGCTAACTCCTCTCCTGAGATAATTAAGAGCGAGAGACCTGTTCCCAAGACAGAAAAACATCATCAAGGCTAACTAGGCACCAGAGGGGTGTAAACACCTACATGAGAAAAGCATAAAACTGCCACAAAGAGGAGATAAGAGACAAAGTTATGGCTAGGGCCTGATATCACTTTATAACAACAAAGTCAAGAAAAACAAGGAAGGTGGAAAGTTCGAGCCCGACTCCACCCAGACTCTGCCCTGACTCTGCCTATCATGATTATTTTAATGACATGATGCAATCTCATGAATATTTATGTACAGGTAATAACACCTCTGTATAAATTACCTGGCTTCGGGTGACACGGGGGGAATTCTATTTCCGGCATTAGCCAGGAATTCCCACGGCGCTGAATAAATACCTTTCTGTTTAAAGGCACAGAACTCTGTCTCTAAACATTTTTGCTTGGTCTTTTTCAGCTTCAGTTTGGCACCTCAGTTGGGACAGTGATGGACTCCCTCGTGCAGAGATCCGGGGGGGCCCGGGGACGCTTCTGGGGCCCCCCGAGGACTCTTTCAGTCGGATAAGCCTCCCCCATCCCTTCGGCTCCACGCACTGGTGGACACTGGACCTTCCTCATATCGAAAAGGTATTTATACTTACACTTGGGATTTTGTTTTAAAAAGGGGAGAAGGGGGTATTCGAAGCCCCACCCCAGGAAAAAGGGTTCAAGACCCCAGGATTTAAAAGGGACGAGGGGGACGTCCCCAGGGTGGCGGGTTCAAGTCCTGCCGACCCTGAGTCCTGTTGAAGGGGACGAGGAGAAGTCTCGTACAATCAATATGATTGATAAGCAAGCTTCTGACTTTATTGTGCAGTTACAATTCTTATATAGTGCTTGTGTGAACACACCCCCTGCCACCTCGCACCAACATAACTTATTACTGGACACCCGGTGTGTTTAGCTATAGAGAAAGAATCCCAGCTGTGTAAGGTCAGTAGTAAGGGCCGATGTAATTGGCCTTAGATAAGGGATTTTATACACAGACATGGAATTGTGCACACCCCAATTCCAGGGCATTCTACAACATTCCACAACACTTGTGTGATTTCAAAACCTAAATAAAGTACAGTAGTACAGGCAATTTGTGCTTTTTCTTTAGAAACTTTGTATCCACTTAATCCCAACTGGTTTAAGATTTCAATTGTTACTTGCAAACATGATGACTTTTGTTCAGTTGCTATTAAAATATCATCCACATATTGCAACAGAAGATATTGTGTCCTTTCAATTGATATTATTTTTCCTTCCATTGTCCAGGATTCCAGTTCTTTTGCTAATTGTTTTCCAAAAAGTGTTGGACTATTCTTGAATCCCTGTGGAAGCTTTGTCCATGTCAACTGAGTTTTTCTTCCATTAAACGGATTTTCCCACTCAAAAGCAAAATATTTTCTACTGTCTTTATCGAGGGGTATGCAGAAGAAAGCATCTTTTAAGTCTAACACCACTTGTACTCTTCTTTTACAGATGTTAACAATGTATATGGGTTTGCTACTACAGGATGTACATCTTTAATAATGCTATTTACAGCCCTTAAGTCCTGTAGTACCCTATATTCTCCATTTGGCTTCTTTACTGGAAATATTGGAGTGTTGTACTCTGAGTTACATTCCTCTAATATCCTGTATTTCAGAAATTTTTCTATTATTTTCACTATCTCATAGCGAGCTTCTAGTTTTAACGAATATTGTTTCACCCGTACTGGTCTCACCCCTACTTTTAACTCTACAACCACAGGCAAAGCTGACTTAGATTTTCCTGGGATATCAGTTTCCCATACTAGAGGAATCACTGCTTCCTCTGCTTCCCTAGGTATTGATGCTTCTGGTTCTTCTTTTAATACTAACATCTGTCCCACTTTTGACTCAGGAATATGCATTATTAATTCCCCATTTTCAAACGTGATCCGTGCATCCAATTTAGATAACAAATATCGTCCGAGCAAAGAAATTGGACAGTCTGGTACATACAGAAATTCATGTGTTAACTCCTTTCCCCCAAATCTCAATTCTAGTGGACGCATGAATAGCCTGATTTCCTCCTTCCCTGTGGCACTCTCCACTGTCACCGTTTTATCCCCTATTCTACCATACAAGTTATTTACAACTGAATAAGTTGCACCTGTGTCTACTAAAAATTGCACTTCTTCTTCCCCTAGTTTCACATTTACTAGAGGTTCTTCTCATCCTAGTCAACTTTGATTCCCATGATCCCCCAAAACCATCATTCTTGCCATATCTAAATTTCCAGCAGGTATTTTAGACTGCATCATTTGTCCCTTCTGGGGGCACTCATTTTTCCAATGTCCCTCTTGTTTGCAGTATGCACATTGATTTATTCCTAACTTTCCAAATCTCATCCCTTCATTATCAATCATTTGCCCATTCCCCCTTCCTCGGCTTCGTACCGCTCCTCTTCCTCTAATCTGGTTCCCGATCATGCTTTGGCCACTGTTCTGCATTACTGCTAGCAAATTCCGTTGCTGTTTTTGTACACTTTCCTTCTCACGATTGTTATAAACTTTCCAGGCCATTTCTAACAATCTATCCAAATTTCGTAATTCCGCTCCCTCCAATTTTTGTAGTTTCTTCCTTATATCATCTTGTGATTGTCCCAGAAAAATTAAAGCCAACTGTACCCTAGCTTGTTCTGTTTCCACATCAAGATCTGTATATTTCTGGGCTGCCTCCTTTAATCGTTCTAAAAATGCAGATGGGGATTCTGTCTTTTCCTGTCTGATCTCATATAACTTTGACCAGTTTATTGTCTTTGGCATAGCGTTCTGTACCCCGATAACTACCCAGTCATGATACTTCCTTAAGCTTCGCATTACACCCATAGTATTGTAATCCCACATAGGGTCTTCTGTAGGAAAATTTTGATCTACAGTTCCAGTTACCACTCCCTGCCTGATATCTTCTCTTACCCTATCACGTGCAGTTCTCAATACCATTTCCTTTTCTGTAGAATCCATTAAAGTATCTAGTAATACTTGAATATCATCCCAATCCGGATTCTGAGTTTTCAGGATCATCTTTATCACTCTAGATACCTTGCTCGGATTTTCCCTATACACCCCAGCCAATTGTTTCCAAAGCATTAAATCCCCTGGTGAAAAAGGTATTTTGACATATACTGGTCCTTCTGCCCCAACCCCTTGTCAAAGAGGTGCTAGTAGTGCACCAGGCATCTGATGCCGTGTCTCCCCTCCCTTAATATCTCGCTGACGCGTTCTATGAGAGACTGGAGTATTAGAATACTCTTGTTTTTCCTCGTAATCTTCCTCATCTTTATCTTTCCTATTTCCATTTTCCATATTTCTTAGGGTCGGGGGGGAGGCAGACGGAGTCACCGGGGGATAGTAATAATTCAAAATCATCTCTCTCTGAATGCTGAGCCAAATTTTCCATAGCCACACACCACATACACTTCTTTTCTGCTACACACCCTTCACATTGTTTGTCTGAGCTCATACTAACAATCATTAATCTGCACGCCTTTTTCCATTCACCCTTATTCCTTAGATAAAAGAACAGATCTACATATGGTACTTCATCCCATTTACCTTCACGTCGGCAATATAACATTAATTGTACAATAGTATTATAATCAAGTGACCCATTTTCTGGCCACTGGACCTGGTCGTCTAACTTATACTGAGGCCACCAAACAATACAATAGTCAATTAATTTACCCTTCTGCACCGATTGCCCAAATCGACCTTCCTTCCAATGATCTAAAATACATCCCAACGGAGTTGATTTAGGTATTGTTGGCATTATAACAAGAATACAATTAAGGCAACACAAACTCTTGAACAACAAAATGCAAATATCACTACCCCTTATAACAGATTACCAGACCAGACCACTGATGCCGAACCTGCAGGGCTTTCGCTCCTGTCTTACGGATGGCGCCTAGGCTTAGCCTTGGAGCTCCGTAGCCCAACCAAGCGCAGCTTTCGCCACGTCTAACAGGCAGGCTTTTACCAGACCACAGAAAATGGTACCATTACCCAGTAAATAAAAATATAGCACCACGTCTTACCAATGCCTTTGATCCGTCAAGGGCAGCAGAGGTCGGTCACGGTCGATGGCTCCCCGAGAATCACTCGGTGCCGGCTGGATCAGGATCGAAGCACGAGCTGCCTCAGCGATGCCCACGAGGTCCCATCTGGGTCGCCAAAACTGTTAGCATGGAGGCAAACACATAACCACTCAGGAGGGTTATATGTGGTGCTTTATTCCGAGGCCCCGGGAACCACGGGTATGCACCCAAATCTGATTCCAAAGACCGTTACATTGCAACCAGAATTTATTCCCTAAAATATTATATATTCATCAGGTTACCACACTACTTAATGCATATTCATAGGCTGATTGCTTCATCAAAGAATTACGACATCCATTTTTTCTGCGCTTGCACAATTTCTCTTTGGTGGTCATCAGGATGAAGTAAACACTCTTCCCCTGATGAAATAAGATGTCTTCCTCACTGTGTCCTTTTCATCTCTCATTCTTGGGTAATGTCCAGCTCGTCTTGGACACCTTCTAGCGTAGTTTTTATTGCCAGCTTCCCTCTTTTTTTGCTTAGTCAAACTTAACACACATTAATCTTATCCTTACCATGGATACCTATCTAAGCTACCAACTAACAGGTATTTGGTAACAATTGCTCCATCTACACAAACACACTAAACCATTACAAACATTACAAACTTAATCACTGCACATTTTCAAATTTAACTCAAACCAACATTCTCCAAATTCAACTCAAACCCAACACAAATGTGCAAGTTAATTGTTGGAGTATGCGCTGTTGTTAGATATGGATGTCTTTGGGGAACTGGTCGTGGCAGGGCGTATCCATTTGCTGGGTACCCAAAGAGGTCCGGAGTCTGTGGAGACACAGCTATAGCCTCTTACAGTAAACAGCAATGTCTTGGGCCCTGTCCATTGACCCGTGGAAGGATCCTTGTAGTTGACTTGTACCTCAGGCATGCAGTTGATTTTTTGGGACGAGTAATGCAGCAGCATGGGAGGCTGTTGGGAATTACAGCTTAGATTGAGAAATTCAGTGTGAAAAGTACTTTACTAAGCCGCATCTGTGGATCCAAATCTTTGCTGTCTTTCTGTTTCTGAAGGTATGTCTTCAGTGTACAATTAGCTCTTTCCACTATCGCCTGGCTTGTAGACGAGTGAGGGATCCCTGTAATGTCTTTTACTCCCCAAGCAACAAGGAACTGCTTGACCTTTTTGCCTATATAGGCAGGCGCATTGTCAGTTTTTACTACTTGGGGGACCCCCATCACAGCAAAGCAGTTGGTCAGGTGATGGACCACATGTAGACCCTTCTCCCCTGTCTGAGCTGTCGCCCAAAGCATGCCTGAGAAAATATCGATTGTTACATGGACATATGTAAGTCGTCCGAATTTGGGGACGTGGGTGACATCCATCTGCCAGATCTCTCCAGCTTCCAAACCTCGTGGGTTGACTCCCATTCCTAGGTCAGGGCCAAATTGTGCGCACTGAGGGCACGCTTTAACAATCCCCTTGGCATCTTCCCACGGGATTGTGAATATGCACTTCAACGCCCTGGCACTTTGATGGAATAGGGAATGGCTGTTCTAAGCCTTCCCAAACTGGCTTACTGGACCCTGCATTCCTAGGCTGACCAGGGAGTCAGCTCTTGTGGTTCCTTCCCCTAGGCCCAAGGATGTTTTATGGCTGCGGATGTGCAGGATGCAACACGGTTGTGTGCGACCTCTCAGCGCATGTTGTAATGCAAGAAAGAGTTCTAGCAACCGTTGGTTTTGCACTGGTTTAACAAGAGCATCCTTGATAATGTTTGCTACTCCTAAGGCATATTGTGAGTCGGAGACAATGTTAAGGGGGGGGCGCGTCGCCATTGCGTTAAGGCCCAAATGATAGCCAGTAGCTCCATAGTCTGCAGGTTGTCTTCGTCGTTGCCCGGAATCAAATGTTTTTTCCACTGTCCCTTATCCTGCCATACACCGGCGGCCGTTTTTGACTTCTTTCCGGCATCAGTGAACACAGTGATACCGGGCACTGGACGTTCAGAAACGATTGGTCTTTCTATCCAGCAGAACTGCCTAATGGCCTGTAGGCGCCTGCTTTTTGGGGCTCCATGACAGATGTCTCCAGAGTAATCGAGCAAGGCGAGTTGTAGTGGTGTGGAGCGTTGCAGCAACCAATCAAAATCAGCTGTTTTGATAGGGATGCTGACCCATGCTGGCTCCTGACCATCTACTTCTAGGCAACGCTGTCGTCCCTTTCATATTACGAGTGGCATAATTTTGGTCTGCTGCCAGATGCCTTTCTGAGCCATGTGGGGCGAGAATAACCATTCCAGAAGAGCTATTGGCTCTGATTTTTGAGAGCTCCGGTTGTGGTTTCAGTCATAGTCCTTGTGGCGTTCCCTGTTTTGGCGGTCCAAACCAGGACAGTCATCTGTCTAGGGTGGGTACTCATAGCAGCCCACTGCTTGGACCACAGTGTGTAAGGGGAACAAGGGAAGGGTACCCTCCTCTTGCATTCTAGGATTCTAGGAAATGAGACTGGAGAGGTGGAATCCCTGCTGAAAAATCCTTTCCTGAAGGGCAACAGAGGCAATCTATCTGCCCAATTGCTTTGTGGGCTTCCGTTTTGAGAGAATGTCCTGGTTTGGGCCAGGATAAAGTTGATTTTCTGTCCTGTACTTTTTCTTTCAGCTAAGTCTCGTTTAGGGTTAGTTAACAGCAAGTTTCTCAGACAGTGTCTGCTTCTAGGACTGATAACACTCAATGTTTATAGTTACTGCTAGACACTGGTATGCAGAGCCAAGGACACTGTTCAGCTCTGAGGAACATTTTACCCTCCAGAAGGAGTAAAGAGGTCCCACCTGAAACCCTCCTTTGGGGAGAACTGGGCAAGATAGATGCCAGAATTGACCAAACAGAGTATTCCATCCCATAAACATCATCCTCAGTATAAATTTGAGGGATCAGAAGGGTCAAACCTCTTCCTGCCTTCCTTCCCTTCCTGCCCTTGCTGCTTCCCCTTCTTCGGCTGTTTGCTGTTTGCTTCAGCATCCTGGGAGGATTCCGTCCGTTCGTCTGCTAGTGGTCCTGATCCGTGCGAGCCTGAATCTGTGTGTTCCTGCCTCCAGCTCCCGACTGCTCCTGACCCCAGCAGTCCAGCCTGGACTGGTCCAGGGCTGCCGTGCAGGCTAGGTGGTGACGTGAGAGCTATTGGAGGAAAGGGGGGAGGAACGTGGTATCAATTTCCCTATATATTTGTATATGTGTATATATTTAGTAATTTTTCCTATTTATCATTACTGTTTCATTAAAGTTGTGTAGTTTAGCTTCCAACCCATAAGCCTCTCTCCCTTGTTCTCTCTCCTTTCTTTATCAGGGAGGAGAGGGAGATTAATAGAGAGCATCTGTTATTCTTTTTGATTGCCGAGCCAGTGTTAAACCGTGACAGGGAAGATGAATAGAATGGTTTGGGTTTGAAGGGACCTTAAAGATCATCAAGATTCAACCCCCCTCCATGGGTAAGGACACCTCCCACTAGACCAGGTTGCACAAGGCTTCATCCTACCTGGCCATGAACACTTCCACGGATGGGGCAGCAACAGCCTCCCTAGGCAACCTATTCCAGTGTCATGGTGAAGGATTACATGGTAAGGAGGACAAGGGGAGGGGGATGTCCCCCCAGCACGAGCAGGCACCTCATCCCCAGCATGACGTCCTCCTCTCATCCCAATTCCTCTTGGCAGGGACAGTTCCTGGCTACTGCCAGCCCAGCTGGAATCCTGCTCAGGAGAGGGACTGGTGGCTGATGACTCTGTGGCTCCCCTTGGCCCAGAAGGCCCCTCCAGTGCTCTTGGCAGCCCAAGGGTCTGGACTCCAAGCCTGGAATACCCCTCTGCCACCCCTGCAGGGAACAGAGAGCCCTCCCTTCCAGGCACCTCCACCACCCAGGGATGCTTCCGTTGACTCCATCCCCTGAGCAGAACCTTTCTGTGCAGCCAGCACAGCTTGGGCAGGTGCTGGAAGAGAGGAGGAGATGCCATGGTGCTGACACTGTGTTACGATCCAAGCTATTATTTTATATTTTGATTGTTAGGAAAAATAAGCCACACGTCACACGGATTTACAAAAATAACAGGCTTTATGATTTAAGCAAATTACAAAGATTTATTTCAGGGAAAGGAGACAATAACGCCACCTTTAAAAGAAAAAAAAAACAAGTTTAAAAGAGGAGAGATTTTACATAAATTAGTCACTTTGGGGAGAGAGTTGTTAAGAAAAAGGGAAATGGAAACATAATGGAAGATTTGTCCCAGACCAAAGGTTTCAAAGGTTTCAATGTTTCTTTGTGATTATACATGTTTTGGCACACAACCCTCCCACGGTCTTTTACAAAAAAAATCCCCTACACTGGTGATGTTTGAGCCATATTAATTAATGGACCCTCACATTAGTCTATAAAGACTGTGTTAGAGATCAGTTATGCAAATTAATTTGTCACGGTTTAACACTGGCCCGGCAATTAAACAGAATAACAGATTTTTATATTAATCCCCCTCTCCTCCCTGATAAGGAAAGGAGAGAGAATAAGGGAAAGAGACTTATGGGTTGGAAACTAAACTACACAACTTTAATGAAACAATAATGATAAATAGGAAAGATTACTAAATATATACAAATATACAAATATACAGGAAAAGATTGATCCCACGTTCCTCCCCCCTTTCCCCAAATAACTCTCACGTCACCACCGAGGCTGCAGGGCAGCCCTGGGAAAGTCCAGGCTGGACTCCTGCAGTCAGGAGCAGTCGGGAGCTGGAGGCAGGAACACACAGATTCAGACTGGCACGGATCAGGATCACAGGCAGAGGAACGGATGGAATCCTCCCGGGATGCCGAAGCAAACAGGGAAACCGGTGAAGGAAGGGCAGGAAGAGCAGGAAGAAATCTGACCCTCGTGATCCCTCAAATTTATACTGAGTATGACGTGCATGGGATGGAATACTCTGTTTGGTCAGTTCTGGCATCTATCTTGTCTCAGGCCTCCCCAGAGGAGGGGTTCAGGTGGGACCTCTTTACTCCTTCTGGAGGGTAAAGTGTTTTCCTCAGAAGTGAGCAATGTCCTTGGCTTTGCATACCAGTCTCTAGCAGTAACTATAAACATCCAGTGTTATCAGTCCTAGAAGCAGACACTGTCTGAGAAACTTGCTGTTAACCTCAGTAAGTGCAACTACNACAGACCGCAAATACCCGCGGGCGAATACCCGCTGGTGTCGCTGCAAAATCCCGCGGCTCTCCCCCTTCAAAGATAAAGCTGAACTTTTCCTCAATGGGGGTGTGCAGCGTAACAAAATAACAGAATAACAGGAGCAACAACCAACACACACAAGGGATCCCAAAACCGACAAACCAACATACAAACAGCCACTGAGCTCAATGAGCCACTGAGCTCTGAGCTCAATCCAATTAACCCTTTTCCTAGGATCTCAAAACCCTAGAGGGACTCAGGGCCGAAGCAGGACGTGAACCCTCCGCCCTGGGGGTGTCCCCCACATCCCTTTGAATCCAGGGGACTCTAACACCTTTCCTGGGTGGGACTCGAACCCCCCTTTCAAACCAAAAGCCAATAAAACCCAAATATAAGCATAAATACCTTTTCAATATGAGGGAGGTCTGGTGTCCGCCAGTGCGTGGAGCCGCAGGGGTAGGGGAGGCTTATCCGACAGAAAGGGTCATCGGGGGGCCCCAGAAGCGTCCCCCGACCCCGACAGATCTCAGCATGACAGAGTCCGTCACAGTCCCATCTGGGTCGCCAAATTGAAGCTGAAAAAAAATCCGAGAATAACTGTTTAGAGACAAAGTTTTGTGCCTTTAAACAGAAAGGTATTTATTTTGGCGCCAAGGGAATTCCTGGCTAACGCTGGAAATAGAATTCCACCGGTTTAACCCGAAGCAAGCTAATTTATACAGAGATGTTATCACCTTTACATAAATATTCATAAGGTTACAACATTTCATTACAATATTCATGGTAGGCGGAGTTAGGCAGAGTCCAGGTGGGGCCAGGTAGAATCTGGGTGGAACCTGGGCAGAGTCTAGGCGGAGTCTAGGCGGAGTCTAGGCGGAGCCTGGCTGGAATTTTCCAACTTCTCTGTTTTTCATGATTTCACTTTGTTGATACCAAGCCTCAGTCATAACTCAGGCTCTTATCTGCCTCTGTGGCAGTTTTATGTCCTTCTCGTGTAGGTGTTTACACCCCTCTGGAGCCTAGTTAGCCTTGATGGTGCTCTTCTGCCCTGGGAACAGGCCTCCCTCAATTTTTTCAGGAGAGGAGTTAGCCGCTGTTTTGGGAACAGAGCCCTTTCTTACCCTGTTTCATGGTTTCAAGCTGAGCAGTGTCCTTGGTTCTGTTGCCCAAAACAAAGACTCAAACCAGCAGAGTGTCGGTTTGAATCGGTGCTTTATTAGGGGCCCTGGGAACCCTGGGGACAGGACAAGGTCCCAAATCAGGATTCCAAAAATCCCCCGTTTGGTTTCAGCTTTTATACCCTTTTACAATGTGACCTTCATGCAGAGCCACAAAACGGTAGACAAAACAGTTACATGCTTTATATAAACAAAGGTAGGCAGACATCCACTAACTACAAATTTCTCATGCTAGTTTAACTTAAGGTATTATTGAACCGATACCCCCCCCCCCCTTTACGTGCATAACATTTCAACCCTTTATCTTCAATGACAGTTTACTTCTCTTCATGTTCTCTCTTCTTAGCACATTCCTTCTTATCTGCCTTTGATTCTCAGTCAGAGAACCATAAACGCTGTACCCTACTTGCAACACTATCTTGAGCAGGCAGAATGGGGGCTGACCTAAGTAAAGAAATAAACCTGAAAACCGCCTTGGGGTGTATTTTGAAACATTGGAAGGGAACAGGTAGAATTCCAGGGGGAAGTGTAAGTCGGATGACGCTGGTGAAGTGGGATGAAGTAATGTATGCAGATATGTTTTTTATCTGAAGGGGTAAGCCAGAGCGGCAAAGAGATTGTGGAATAAATGTGTCACCCTGAGATCCCTTTGTTTTAACACCAGAATGGGATTGGAGAAATAACAAGCCAAAGGAACACTGTTGTGATGCTTATAGTATTGGACAAAGATTTCTTAAACTAAAGGAAGCAGAAAAGGCGAAGAGAGAGGTAGAGGAAACACGAGAGAGAGTACAAAGGGAAGTGGAAAAGGCTAAAGTTGAGGAAAAGATAGCGAGAATGGAAGTAGAGAAAGCGAAAATGGAGGCAGAAAAGGCTAAAGCCGAAGCAGGAAAGGAAAAAGCTGAATGGGAAAGAGCAAGAATAGAGGCAGAAAAGGCTAGAGCCAAAAAGGAAAAGGCAAAGGCAGACGCTGAGAGGGCAAGAGCTCAGGAAGAAGAGGCTAAAGCAGACACTGAGAGGGCAAGAGCTCAGGAAGAAAAAGCAAAAGCAAAAGCGGAAAAGGCAGATGCTGAAAGGGAAAGGGCCAGAATAAAGGTAAAATCCCAGGCGGGAGATAGGGAGCCTGAAGAAGGAAAAGAGAAAGGCGAAACTTAAAAGAGCTATACGGTAGCCCCCCTCCAACAAGTAATGCCCAATTTAGGAGAAAAAGCCCAAGTAAAAATACCGTTTATAGTCAGTGATCTTAATAATTGGAGGGAAGAAGTGAAAAATTTCAGAAGAGACCCTGAAGGAGTTGCTAGAAGGTTTGAATTGATTGCAAAGAATTTAGATGTTGATTGGGGGGATACTGATTTGATGTTATCAGAGCTAACAGAAACAGAAAAAGAGCTTGTTTTAAAAGCTGGAAGGGACCATGCTGCACGGTTATAGGAGCTGGAGGACGTTGTATTCCCAACAAGAAATCCAAATTGGAACCCAAACAACTCACTCCAATATAATTTGTTGCTGCAATACAGGAGATTAATTACGCAGGGCTTGCGACGTGCAATACCTATGGCAATAAATTGTTTGGCCCTGTATAATGTTAGACAAGGACTGGATGAAACCCCTTCGGAGTTTCTAGAGGGGCTCAGGGCTGCAATGAGACAATATACCCCTCTAGATCCTGCGTCAGAGATAGGCAGACAGCAATTGTTGGGGTTGGTAATAGGGCAAAACAGTGCAGATATTAGAAGAAAACTACAGAAACTTGGCCATCCTGCAGATAAGGATTTAGAAGCCCTAATGAATGAAGCCTGGAAAGTGTTCAATAACAGAGAGAGAGAAAGAAAAAAGGAAGATAAGAAACTTTCTAAAATTATTGCAGCAGTACACGCAGCCCCAAGGCTTCCAGAGGCAAACGCTTGGGGTAGAGGGCGTGGTAACCCCATGAGGGGGAGAGGAAATCTCCAACGGGCCAAGATAAGGCCAGAGCAATGTGCCTATTGTGGGCAAATGGGGCATTGGAGACGAGAATGCCCCAAATTGAAGGAGGAGCTTAAGGGGGCATCTGTGGCCCGTTATGATGGTAACTGAGGGGGACTGGTGAGTCATACCCTAGCAGACCCACTGGTTAAAATGGAGCTAGGGAACAAAAAAGAAGAATTGGATTTTTTGATTGACACTAGAGCTACATATTCAGTGTTAAATCAAGAACTAATACCAAGTACAGGTTGTGGGGGCAACAGGCCAACCAGAAAAAACCTTTTTCCTGAAACCTCTTAGATACAAAATTGGAAAACAAATGGGGATTCATCAATTTTTATATTTACCTAATTCTCCAAAACCTCTGCTAGGAAGAGACTTGTTGGAGAATCTAGGAGCTGTAATAAGGTTTGATAAGGACAAATTTGAATTCCAGGTAAACGAGGAAAGAATGATAACTGCTCTGAGTTTAACTATCAGTTGCATTAAGCCAGAACCTAATAAACATGATATTGAACAGATTATCAACGAAGTATACCCGTTAGTATGGGCAACTGACATACCTGGAAAATCGAAACAAGCCGCCCCCATTGTCATTGAACTAATACCTGGGGCAAAGCCAGTAAATAAAAAACAATATCCCCTAAGATTGGAAGATAGAAAGGGAACTGAACCAACAATAGAAAAGTTTTTAAGGCTGGGTCTACTAAAAGAGTGTGAATCAGATTTTAACACACCAATCTTACCAGTCAAGAAACCAAATGGAACATATAGACTGGTACAACATTTAAGAGCTATAAATGATATTACCAAGACTTTACACCCAATGGTAGCTAACCCTTACACACTCTTAACGAAACTAAAAAATGACCTAATCTGGTTTACAGTATTAGATTTAAAGGATGCATTCTTCTGCCTTACCCCAGCCCCAGAAAGCCAAAGGATTTTTGCTTTTGAGTGGGAATCTATTAGCAAAAATAGAAAGACAGCACTAACCTGGACGGTCTTACCCCAGGGTTATAAAAATAGCCCCACAATATGCGGAAATCAATTGGCAAGGGAACTAGGACAGTGGGAACGGCCACAGGGAGAGGGCACTCTTCTGCAATATGTGGACGATTTGCTTATAGCCACAGATGCGAAAGGAAAATGTATCGAATGGATAATTTCATTGTTAAATTTCTTGGGTTTAAATGGATATCAAATCTCCCAACAGAAGGCCCAGCTGGTGCAAGAGAAGGTGGTATACCTAGGATATGAGACCTCCGGAGGAGAGCGATCCCTGGGAACAGCAAGAAAAGAAGCCATCTGCCCGATGCCCAGACCAAAAACGGTGAGAGACTTGCAAGCCTTTCTGGGAATGACAGGTTGGTGCCGACTATGGATGTATCAATATGGTATACTTGCCAAACCATTATACAACCTGTTAAAAGAAACTAAAAATATACTAGTCTGGACCCCTGAGACTGAGGCAGCCTTTAAAAGACTCAAACAAGAACTGATGAAAGCCCCAGCCCTGGGCCTGCCTGATGTAATGAAACCGTTTTGGCTGTTCTCACATGAACGACAAGGCATGGCTTTAGGGGTCCTAGCCCAACATTTGGGACCATACAAGAGAGTGGTAGCTTACTTCTCTAAACAACTGGACACAGTAAGTAAAGGATGGCCCACGTGCCTGAGGGCGGTGGCTGCAGTAATCATAAACATAGAAGAGGCCAGGAAGTTTACTATGGGTCAGAAAATAACTGTGTTAATATCACACACTGTGTCAACGGTACTGGAGCAGAAGGGTGGCCACTGGCTGTCACCTTCTCGGTTCCTGAAATACCAAGCTACTTTAGCTGAATCAGATGATATAACCATTCAAGTAACTAATATTGTCAACTCAGCCTCATTCCTAGAAGGAAGAACATCAGCAGAACCAGTTGAACATGACTGCCTGGAAACCATTGAAGCGGTATGCTCCAGTCGCCCAGATCTCAAGGAAGAGCAAATCGAGGGTGCAGACGACTGGTTTTCAGATGACAGCAGCTTCATAAAGCAGGGAGTAAGAATGGCCGGTTACGCGGTTACCACAACTGAACAGGTAATGGAATCAAACCCTTTACCTGCAGGGACCTCAGCACAGAAAGCCGAACTAATAGCTCTTATTTGAGCCCTCGAACTGGCAAAAGGGAAAAGAATTAATATATGGACAGATTCCAAATAAGCCTTCTCCATCGTACATGCCCATGGGGCTATCTGGAAGAAGCAAGGACTCTTGACTTCCCAAGGAAAGACTGTAAAGCATGCAGAAGAAATCCTACAGTTGCTGGAAGCTGTCCAGCTCCCAAGTCAAGTGGCCATAATGCATTGCAAGGGGCACCTGAAAGGTAACACTGTTCCGGAAATAGGTAATAGAAAAGCAGATGCAGAGGCTGTTAGCTGCTGAAAGTACCAGAAATTGTTGGTAGCAGCTCTGGTGCCAGGAGAAATAGATACTAATTTTAAACCAGAATACCAGGAAACGGATCGTAAATGGATACAAAGGAATAAAGGTAAAATATTAAATAATGGATGGGCCCAACTACAAACAGGGCAATTGGTATTACCAGAAAAATTGATATGGCAATTTGTAAAAGCAGAACATGAAAAGGCCCATTGGGGATTAGAACCCCTTTACCAACACCTGAGAGTCAGAATAGCAGGGCTAAAGCTATTTACAGCAATAAAACAGGTCACTGTCCAATGTGAACGTTGCCTAAAAAACAACCCAAATACGGGAACTAAGGTGCACCTTGGAGTAATAGACAGGGGAAGATTCCTGTGAGAGGTATGGCAGATTGATTTTTCTGAATTCCCAAGGAAAGGGGGGTATAGGTACCTCCTAGTTTTAACAGATACATTTTCTGGGTGGCCTGAAGCATTCCCATGCAGAACAAACAAAGAAAGAGAAGTAACCAAAATACTGTTTAATGAGATTATACCAAGATTCAGAGTCTCTAGAAGCATTTCCTTGGATCAAGGCTTAGCATTTTTGTGCTAAAGTTGTAAGAGCAATAAGTAAGGCATTACAAATTAAATGGCAACTGCATACTCCATACAGGCCGCAAGCCAGTGGACAGGTAGAAAAAATGAATCACCTCATTAAGCAACAAATTGCTAAAATATGTCAGGAAACCAATTTGCAATGGTACCAAGCCTTACCTATTGCTCTGATCAGGCTAAGGGTAAAACCCCGTTCTAAAGAGAAATTAAGTCCATTTGAGATCCTATATGGAAGACCTAATGCAATGCAAGTTGTAAATAGCGAAGCTGTAGACCAAATAGGTAATCAATATATATACGATTATGTTATAGCTATAGGAAAACACTTTGATAAGAATGCCACAGTCATGATGGATCACCAACCCAAACAGCCTGATTGTAAATTGCATCCTTTTAATCCTGGGGATTGGGTATAGGTTCAGAATCTTCTAGGTAGACCTCTGCAGGAGAAATGGGAAGGACCTTTTCAAGTGTTGCTGACAACCTTCACAGCGATCCGAATTAAAGAACGACCCATCTGGATCCATTACTCCACAGTCAAGAAAGCTCCAGAGGATCGTAAAGAAAGCTCCTGAAAGACAACACCATGGACTGGAAGCCCCTGGTTGTAGAAGCGGACGAGGAGAAGTCTCGCACAACCAATATGATTGATAAGCAAGCTTCTAACTTTATTGCGCAATTACAATTCTTATATAGTGGTCGTGTGAACACACCCCCCAGCCACCTCGCACCAACATAACTTATTACTGGACACCCGGTGTGTTTACCTATAGAGAACGAATCCCAGCTGTGTAAGGTCAGTAGTAAGGGCCGATGTCATTGGCCTTAGATAAGGGATTTTATACACAGACATGGAATTGTGCACACCCCGATTCCAGGGCATTCTACGACATTCCACAACACCTGGTGCCAATACTGGGACTTCTGATAAGTATAGCCCTATCACAGGCAGAGAGAGATGCTGGCATCAGACATCTTCCCTGCTTTGTCCTCATGGACTTGATGCTTTTGTCTCCGATAACCTCAAGCCACCAAGGAAGAGCCTTGTCCTGGTTTGGGCCAGGATAAAAGTGATTTTCTGGTTTGTACTTTTGCTTTCAGCTAAGTTTCTTGTAAGTAGCTGCACTTGATGAAATTAACAGCAAGTTTCTCAGACAGTGTCTGCTTCTAGGACTGATAACACTTGATGTTTATAGTTACTGCTAGAGATTGGTATGCAGACCTAAGGACACTGCTCAGCCCTGAGGAACATTTTACCCTGCCGAAGGAGTAAGGAGGTCCCACCTGAACCCCTCCTTTGGGGAAGCCCGAGACAAGATAGATGCCAGAACTGACCAAACAGAGTATTCCATCCCATACACATCATGCTCAGTATAAATTTGAGGGATCACGAGGGTCAAACACCTTTCTGCTCCCTTCCTGCCCCTTCCTGCTCTTCCTGCCCTTCCTTTGCCTGTTCCCTGCGTACTTTGGCATCCTGGGAGGATTCCATCCATTCATCTGCCTGTGGTCCTGATCCGTGCCAGCCTGAGTCTGTGTGTTCCTGCCTCCAGTTCCCGACTGCTCCTGACCCCAGGAGTCCAGCCTGGACTTTCCCAGGGCTGCCCTGCAGCTTCAGTGGTGACGTGAGAGTTATTGGGGGAAAGGGGGCAGGAAGGTGGTATCAATCTTTTCCTGTATATTTGTATATTTGTATATATTTAGTAATTTTTCCTATTTATCATTACTGTTTCATTAAAGTTGTGTAGTTTAGTTTCCAACCCCTAAGTGTCTCTCCCTTATTCTCTCTCCTTTCCTTATCAGGGAGGAGAGGGGGATTAATATAAAAATCTGTTTTTCGGTTTAATTGCCGGGCCAGTGTTAAACCGTGACATGACCACACTCTGCTTCAACTTCCTTGATGGCAGCAGCAAGTTCACAGCAGACCTCTGAAACAAAGCCAGCTGGCCTATTGTCATTTGTTGTGTCCAAAGTCTCACTCTCGGGGAGAGACCTCTTCAAGGTCCCTAGTATGCCATGGGACTCCCCTAGGGAAGGAAAAAAACACATCACTTCTAGGATAAGGAATTCTTTTGGGTGGGTTACATTCCCTCTCCCTACTCCCCTTCACTGTAGCACAGCTGTACCAGAATTGACAAGACAAACTCATTGGTTACTTACACATAATGCCCTCCTCCAGCGACAACAGAGTCATTCCAGGCACTGAAGGAAACATTTCTACAACCTGCTAACGAGAAAGATTTCACTGGGATTAATTAGCTGAAACAAGACTGACATTGCTCAGGAGAACGGCTTCAGATACGTGGCAGCAGAGGAGAGAAGAGGAACCCAAATTCTGCCACGCTTAGAGCCAGAACTCTCTTCGCCTCCACACGCCAACTGCGTGGCCTGCAGAAACAAAGTAATGGAGGCACTGGGAAGGGAACACTCAGAAACCAGAACCCTCCTTGGCAGACAGAAGGAAGGATCCAGACCAAAGACAGGAAGCTGGGATGACACAAACTCCCTGACTTTTCTGGCCCAGCAACTGACTACACTAATTTCCAGGCAGCTTCTCAAGATGGGAGCCCATACAAAGCCAGCACATTGGTCAAAAGGTGGAACAGTGCAAACAACACCGCTGCACTCAGGTGAAGTTCTGCATCTCCATTTCTCACAATCCTGCTATGAGAAAACAAAACTCTATGTAAATCAGGTCTCACAGACTGTCCATGAAAAGGAAGCACTGACTCTCGACAAAAAAGCAAGCAAAAAAAAAAGAAAACAAAATTAAAACAGGAAGCGTTAATGGCTCAAACAAGAGCTAACAAGAACACTCCCATGTAGCTAACTGACTTGCTAGCAGCCCCTCCAGCTCAGAAAGAGATCTCAGGATGATCTGAAGCCAGTTCTCACACTCCCCATTACTGCAAGGTAAAGACGGTGCTCAGAAGAGCTCAGCAGGTGCCTGCACTTGCTGTAATTGGAGAAGTGTTAGTAAAGGAAAGATCTGAACCTTCAGGCATCCATTCTCACCCTTTCAACTCAGGAAGGTGTTTCAGGCTTCTCTCACTTTAAGCCTCTCCTCCTGCAAAGCCAGGGCAAGAAGCCTGGTTCTGGCTTGGAGGCTCCTGGAGTTGCACAGCACACCAGACTGCCAGAGAACCATCCACTGTCACACAGCAGCAATGAAAGAGGAGAACCAACCCTGTTGGAAGAGAGACAACCAAAGCATCTTACTTGTGTGCAGACACCTGTAGACAAGGCCTAAGAGGCTTTGACCAGCCAGAGCCTTCCTTGTTGCCCTTTTCTTCCTTCCTTGGCCTTGGCCTCAAACCCTGTGCAGGGCTTTTGCAAGGGCCTGGCTACCTCCTGCCCTCATAAAAAAGGCAGGCAAAGCACTGACCCACAAGGGCCCAGCCTGGCAGAGCCGAGTTAAAGGCAGAGCCTTGATAAAGACGCCAGGAAACTGTGCAGGCCCAGAAAGCTGGGCCGAACCGGGACACACCCTTCACATTACCGGCCCAAACTGTCACCTGCCAGGACAGAAAAAAGATGGGGGGGTGTCGGTTGTTTTTTCCCAGCACGGGCTTCTCAGGATAACAGACCCAAGGCAAAAACTTCTAGCATTTCACAGCTACTTCATGAACACCCAGATATCCTCTCCCTGTGTTCCTAACCGGGAATGTCTATTTCCACCCTCCTTTTGTTTTGCTTTGAATCCTCTTCCTCGCACCTCATCACCCCCACGTAACAGAAGCCACCTTAGAAAGCTACACGGACTACGGAATTTCCTTCCCACCCATACCCAGTTCGGGCTCCCGCCTCTAGTACTTTCAAAGCAGAAGCTTGGAGAATTTCACAGCTTCTTCATTAAGACGGGGATTCCCCCTCTCCTTCTTCCTAACTGGGCGTCTCTATTCCTGCTTGTCAGAATCCTCCCAGGATGCCGAAGCACACAGGTAAACGATGAAGGAAGGCAGGACGAGAGGAAAGGGCAGGAAAGGAGCAGGAAAGGTGTTTGACCCTCGCGATCCCTCAAATTTGTACTGAGTATGACGTGTATGGGTTGGAATACTCTGGTCAGTTCTGGCATGTCTTGTCTCAGGCCTCCCCCGAGGAGGGGTTCAGGTGGGACCTCTTTACTCCTGCAGGGTAAAATGAACATCCAGTGTTATCAGTCCTAGAAGCAGACACTGTCTGAGAAACTTGCTGTTAATTTCATCAAGTGCAGCTACTTACAAGAAACTTAGCTGAAAGCAAAAGTACAAACCAGAAAATCACCTTCATCCTGGCTCAAACCAGGACATTCCACCCCTTATTCCATACCATTTGCGTCATGCTCCAATCATTACTCTTATTCCTAAATACATCTATAAACAAATTATTGCTACCTCTCTGTACTAAAATTCACTAAGTAATTCAGTCTATGAATGCAGATGTTTTGGGATGAACCCAAACTGTTTTCCCTAGCAGATTCTTTTCATGCACCACAGGCACTTTGTCCCCATCTACTGTGTGTAGAAGATCTGACTGAGCAGGACCCCTGGTGTTAACTAACCAGGTAGCTTTTGCCAAGTGCTTTTCCCAGTTTTTAAAAGTTCCACCACCCATTGCCTTTAAGGTAGTTTTTAATAGTCCATTGTACCTTTCAATTTTACCTGAGGCTGGTGCATGATAGCAGATATGGTATATCCACTCAATACCATGTTCTTTGGCCCAGTTATTTATAAGACTATTTTTGAAATGAGTTCCATTGTCTGACTCAATTCTTTCTGGTGTACCATGTCTCCACAAAACTTGTTTCTCTAGGCCCAGAATGGTGTTCCGGGCTGTGGCATGAGGCACAGGATATGTTTCCAGCCATCCTGTACTTGCTTCCACCATTGTAAGCACATAGCGCTTACCCTGGCGGGTTTGAGGCAATGTGATGTAGTCGATTTGCCAGGCCTCCCCATACCTATATTTTGACCATCTGCCTTCATACCACAGAGGTTTCAACCTTTTAGCTTGCTTAATTGCTGCGCATATGTCACAATCGTGGATAACCTGCACAATAGCGTCCAAAGTTAAATCCACCCCTCGGTCACGAGCCCATCGATATGTTCCATCTCTGCCTTGATGTCCTGAAGCACTGTGGGCCCATTTAGCTAAAAACAGTTCACCTTTGTGGTCCCAGTCCAGGTCTATTTGGAATACTTGAGCAGCCTCATCTGCTCTTTGGTTGTTTCGATGTTCCTCAGTAGCTCAATATGAAGGTACGTGGGCATCTACGTGACGCACTTTTACATCAAGTTTCTCTAACCTAGCAGCAATGTCTTTCCACAGTTCAGCAGCCCAGATAGGTTTATCTCTACGTTGCCAGTTGTTTTGCTTCCACTGCTTTAGCCAACCCATTAAGGCATTTGCTACCGTCTATGGGTCAGTATAGATATAAAGTCTTGGCCACTCTTCTTGTTCAGCAATGTCCAAAGCTAATTGGATGGCTTTTACCTCTGCAAATTGACTTGATTCACCATCTCCTTCATCTGTTTTTGCAACTAGTCTTGTAGGATTACATACAGCAGCTTTCCACCTTCGATGGCCTCCTACCAGACGACAGGATCCATCAGTGAAAAGAGCATATTGTTTCTCGTTCTCAGGTAGTTGGTCGTATGGTGGGGCTTCTTCAGCCCTTTTTACCAATTTTTGTGGTGGCATTCCAAAGTGTTTTCCTTGTGGCCAGTCTGTTACTACTTCTGCAGTTCCTGGACAATCAAGTCTTCCTATCCTAGCTCTCTGTGAGAGTAAAGCAATCCATTTACTCCATGTAGCATCAGTGGCATGATGGGAAGATTCTCTACCTGTGTACATAAAACCCAGTACAGGTAATTGTGGCACCAGGAGGAGCTGTGCTTCAGTACCAACCACTTCTGAAGCAGCTCTAACTCCTTCATATGCGGCCAATATCTCTTTTTCAGTGGCTGTGTAGTTGGCTTCGGAGCCTTTGTAGTTTCGACCCCAAAATCCTAGAGGTCTACATCGAGTCTCTCATGGAGCTTTCTGCCAGAGGCTCCATGTAGGACCATCACCTCCGTCTCCAGTAGAGAGCACATTTTTAATGTCCGGCCCTGTTCGAATTGGTCCAAGGGCCATTGCCTGCACAATCTCCTGTTTAATACTTTCAAAAGCAGCTTATTGTTCTGAGCCCCATTTAAAGTCTTTCTTCTTTCGGGTAACCTCGTAGAGAGGTTTCACAATCTGATTATAAGCAGGAATATGCATCCTCCAGAAACCAACAGTTCCTAAGAAGGACTGAGTTTCCTTTTTGGTAGTTGGTGGGGCCATAGCTGTTATTTTGTTAATCACATCCATTGGGACGTGGCGACATCCATCTTGCCACTTAACCCCTAGAAATTGTATCTCTTGCACGGGTCTCTTGACCTTACTTCTTTTAATAGCAAAACCAGCTTCTAGAAGGATTTCAATTATCTTCTTACCTTTCTCGTAGACTTCTTTTGCTGTGTCACCCCACACAATGATGTCATCGATGTACTGTAGATGTTCCGGAGCTCCACCCTTTTCCAAGGTATCATGGATCAGTCCATGGCGGATGGTAGGACTGTGTTTCCACCCCTGGGGCAGTCGATTCCAAGTGTACTGGACACCTCTCCAGGTGAAAGCAAACTGTGGCCTGCATTCTGGCGCTATAGGAATAGCAAAAAATGCATTAGCAATGTCAATAGTAGCATACCACTTGGCTGCCTTTGACTCCAGCTCATACTGAAGTTCTAACGTGTCCGGCACAGCAGCTCTTAGTGGTGGTGTAACCTCATTTAAGGCACGATAGTCCACTGTCAGTCTTCATTCTCCATTAGGCTTTCGCACTGGCCGTACAGGACTATTGAAGGGTGAGTGAGTCTTGCTGATCACTCCTTGGCTCTCTAGTTGTCTGATCAGTTTGTGAATGGGGATCACAGCATCTCTGTTGATGCGATATTGTTTTCGATGCACTATAGAAGTAGCAATTGGCACCAGCTGTTTTAAAGTTTTCAGCAATCCTACTACAAAGGATTTATCTGAAAGGCCAACCAAAGCATGCAACCATCCTTCATTCTCAGTCTTTATGGCTGCAATACCAAAAGACCCTTTTGGGTCCTTGAAGTCACCTCCCTTGAGGCAGTCTATGCCAAGGATGCACGGAGCATCTGGACCAGTCACTATAGGGTGTTTATGCCACTTCATTCCAGTGAGGCTTACATCAGCCTTCTCAATACTCAGTTCTTTAGATCCCCCCGTCACTCCAGAAATAGTGACGGATTCTGTTCCTTTTTGATTCGACGGCATTAGGGTGCACTGTGCACCAGTGTCCACCAAGGCTTTATACTTTTGTGGCTCTAATGTGCCAGGCCATCGAATCCACACAATCCAATAAATTCTGTTGTCCCTCTCCTCCACCTGGCTGGAGGCAGGGCACCTCTAAGCTTGAGCACTTACAACATTGTCAGGTTGTGCATTTCTGGGGTTTGCATCTCCAGTACTCACACCTGATGTACAGGGATCTTGAGTCACCAGCATATTTGGATCAGGTAACTGCACAGTGGAGACCTGAGCAGACTTCTTTTTAAAAGGACCTCCTTTTGTATTCGTCTTACTCAGCAACTTAAATATTTGGTCCAGTAGGACACCATTAGGTTTCTGATCCCACTTTTTCATGTCCTCTCCACACTCACAGAGGATTATCCATAGGATTCCTCTTTCTGAATTCTGTTTCCCTCGATTCTGTCTCATAGGAGGGTGTCTCCTTTTAATGGCTGCAGTGCGGGGTGCTCCTTCTATCTGAGGAACAAGGGGTGAATGCAGTTTCTCAGCTGTTTCCTTTACAGCTGAGACCCAGGCCCGACGAGTGGCCACGATAGCATCTTCATATTCTCGTGCTATTTTAATCATCTCACCCACAGTTCCTTCCAACTCTCCAGGAGCAAATAGCATTACTGATAGTGTATGGTTGAAAGGTGGTGGTGCAGCATGCACAAACCTTCGCAACATAGGTTTAGGGCATGGCATGTGATAAGGATCTTCAATATTTTTATCAGAATAGATCATATCTCGTACAGCCAATTCTTCCAGATACCTGATAGCTTTTTCAAGTGTGGCTGCTTTAATCTTTGGGCAGTCTATTTCATCTTTGTAGGGATGTCTCTTCCTTACAGCTGACAAAAGTCATCTCCACAGGCTGGTGAGTTTACTGTTTTCACTAAATGCCCGATCAATACCTGCATCTTTGGACAGGGATCCTAACTGGCTGGCTTCATTCTGAGTTAATGTTATGGTAGCAGCCCCATCACTCCAGCATCGGAGTAACCAAGTGAGCAGTGGTTCACCTGAAAAACGGCTGAAGTCTTTTCTCAGAGTACGCAAGTGCCTCATGGAATAGGACTTATCCAGTTCTGAGTCTGAGTCCTCATCATCTGACTCTGCTCTAGATGCCCTAGGTAATCTAGGAGGAGAGGCAGTATCCTCTATTTTTTCTATCACCTGGTCGTCCTGTTCAGACTTCGAAGGGTTAAGGCTGGTTTCTGCTTTCAATTGTTTTCCTTTTCTCCTAGTTACAGGGTCAACAAGTAACTGTGTGGGCTGTGGGGGAGAGGCTGTGGTGTCTGCAGCAGTACCAGCAGCAGAGCTCACTTTCTGAACAGCAGCAGTGTCTGTGGGGGCAGAGGCAGCAGCTGCAACAGATACGCTGGCAATGCTCGCCGGCCGTATCTGAGTTGTGCCCTTGCCTGAGTTGTGCCCTTACCAGGGGGAAATCATGCTTGACTAATCTGATAGCATTCTAGGATGTTGTGACTGAATGGCTGGATGCAGGGAGAGCAGTGGATGTAGTCTAGCTTGACCTTATCAAGGCTTTTGACATAGTCTCCCATAACATACTTGTGAGCAAGCTCAGGAAATGTGGGATAGAAAAATGGACACTTGGGCAGCTCTTCACGCCCCTGGGCTCTGCTGAGTGCAGCTTCTCTTTGGCAGGATGAGGCATCCAGGCCCTTCAAGCCCCCAGAGCATCTGCCCTCACACCCACCCCACTAATGCCCTTGCTCACCATAGGCAGGGAGAGGCTGTTGCTGCAGTCAAATTGTCTTCCTTCCTTCCTTCCTTCCTTCGAGTCCAGCCAGGTGCAAGAGCTCTCCTTGAGCCTTCTGAGAAAGATGGTGGAGTCTGTGGAAACATCCTCTGGAAGGCCCAGCACCAGCCTGACCTTGCACAGGTGTTGTGATCCATGTTATTATTTTAATATTTTGTTTATGAGGAAATCTCAGCCTCTGCTTCAGAGACGATGCATAGAATTGCAGACTAACACGTTTTGAAACTTAAACAAGTTACAGGGATTTATTTTTAGGGAAGGCACAGAAAAAAAAGGGTAAAGGGAAAAGGGGAAGGGAGTCAGATTCGGTTACCGCGTTGCTGTAGCAGATACGCTGGCAATGCTTGCCGGCCGTGTCTGAGTTGTGCCCTTGCGTGAGGGGGGGCGAGAAGCGGCTGCAGAGGCAGAAGTGGGCTCTCTCTCTTTACGAGGTGAGCTGACTCCCCTAACTGCAGGCTGCTTGTTTCTCACCAGCATATGATAATACATTAAACTGTTCACAAACGCCTGATAAACATTGACCACAACAAGCAGGAGATTCAAAATTATAATAAGCATAATGCCATTTTGTATAGAATCCGTTGAAATCAGCCCACGAGTGGTACATTTCCTCAAAAGACGGCTGAAACTGTAATTACTAACCCAGTTTTTTATCTCTTTGTGAAACACTACTGCACCATGCACCATGATATACATCAATATTAAGGAGCATATTGGAACGATGGTTCTTAAGCACTTCTTACGACACATATGCCACGTAGCAACACTAATCCCAGCAGCAAAACCACATATCACATACCCTGAAGTCCAAAGGTATGGCACAATTGGTTTAATCTCCAACCCTGGGAAATTTCCAAAGAAAGAGGTCTGATTCCCAATCGGCGAAGCCATATTGGTACTGGAGTTGGAATTCAAACTATTCAGGCACATTAGTCAAAATTTAAATTGGACTCGAGCCAATTAGCTCGTGCCCCACGTTGGGCGCCAATAAAATCTGTCACAGTTTAACACTGGCCCGGCAATTAAACCGAGAAACAGATTTTTATATTAATCCCCCTCTCCTCCCTGATAAGGAAAGGAGAGAGAATAAAGAAAAGAAACTCACGGGTTGGAAACTAAACTACAAAACTTTAATGAAACAGTAATGATGAATAAGAAAGATTACTAAATATATACAAATATACAAATATACAAGAAAAGATTGATCCCACATTCCTCCCCCCTTTCCCCCAATAACTCTCACGTCACCACGGAGGCTGCAGGGCAGCCCTGGGAAAGTCCAGGCTGGACCCTGGGGTCAGGAGCAGTCGGGAGCTGGAGGCAGGAACACACAGATTCAGGCTGGCACAGATCAGGACCACAGGCAGACGAACGGATGGAATCCTCCCAGGATGCCGAAGCACACAGGGAACCCGGTGAAGGAAGGCAGGAAGGAGGGAAAGGAGCAGGAAAAGGCAGGAAAGGATGTTTGACCCTCGTGATCCCTCAAATTTATACTGAGTATGACGTGTATGGGATGGAATACTCTGTTTGGTCAGTTCTGGCATCTATCTTGTCTCGGGCCTCCCCAGAGGAGGGGTTCAGGTGGGACCTCTTTACTCCTTCTGCAGGGTAAAATGTTTTCCTCAGAAGCAACAGTGTCCTTGGGTCTGCATACCAACTTCTAGCAGTAACTATAAACATCCAGTGTTATCAGTCCTAGAAGCAGACACTGTCTGAGAAACTTCNGCTTTCTCTGTGTTGTGGGTTGGCAGGCTTCAGGCAGGCTTCAGGCAGGCTCCAGGCAGGCTTCTCTTTGGTTCTTTTCAGGGGTATTTTTATAATGAAAATGGGGAGTGGGCCCCCCTTTTTTTTCCTCCCTTGTGCGAATTATTGATGAACCGATATTATTGATAAACTGATAGTTTTGGAGCGGAGCATTCTTCCGGAGACAACTTGTCAGTTTAGATATGTTAATTTCCTGATGTCTAGCCCAAAATGCCAGGCGCCAGCAGACTTGTTTTCCTGTTTACCCTCTTTAGATATGTAAATGTGTTTGATATGTAAGCTTAAGAAAGAAACTTACTCAAGAATCAATTATTGTTATTATTTTTTTTTTAAGTGTTTACATCATTCCGGTCTGTGATTCTTGAGTCAGTATTCATTTATTATTTTTTCTTCTTTTTTCCTCATATGCATATAAATATATACACACATCCCTGTACATATATATACACACATCCCATATGGTGTGATGAGGTGTGTGGTTGTCTTTGCAATCTGTGCCTTTTTTAGCAGGTAGGACCCTTCTCCGAGGCCTCCACTGAGGAGCAACCGGGGTCCGCAGCCTGCTCTGCACATTTTTCCCACCACACGTCCCCCTGACTCAAAAGCCAGTATTTCTTTGGCTCATGAGCCAATATTTCTTTTGACGTGTGTTTGTGGGGGGGATTAACATTTACCGCACTGTCTCTACCTCACCAAATTACGTCACCTCACCCCGTGGGTTTTGAGGCTATGGGAGTGTGTTGTTGAGATGAATACATATACATACATACACAAAAGAAGAAAGAGGAAAAAAAAAATTGCATTTTGTGTTGCACCAGCATTGGGAAGTTTTGCAACTAATTATCTAGATATATTACAGACATATAAACCTTAAAAGGTAGCAGTGACATATATGAAAATTTTACAAAGGATTAATTCCACATGAATAAAGTATGTGCCTGTATATGGCAATTATCTGCATTTACAATATGTATAAAAATCAAAGGAAAATACTGAGTATGACAGAATCTTAGGAATTAAATTAGAAAAAAAAATAATTTCATATCACAATTTAGTAATAACAATAGCAATAGTAAAAAAAATTATAAAAATTGTAATAATAATTATAAAATAAGATACAATGAAATAATCACAAATATAACAATATAACAGAGGCCCATTTCATACACATTCATATTGTATCTGATAGTATACCACCATAATAAATGTGTTACAGGTTACAGCAATCCAGTAGCAATCACGAACAAAATCATGATGTTATAAATTACTTTGCCTAGGCTAAAGAGGTGGCTAGCCTCCCAGCCATCAGTAAGTAATTTCTTCCTGTCGGAAAAGGAAGACGCTAACACCAGGTGGTCATCAGCAAGTCTCAACTTTATTTGTTGCCAGTGTTGATTAAATAGTCTCCTTAATGAGCCTCATGCATACTGCAAAAGCTGAGCTCTTCATTGGTCACCTAATTGGTTACTTTGCACAATCTTTGCGGTTAGCACATCTGCCTACAGTATCTTGTGTATACTTGTTTTTGCTTTGAAGCGAGCAGCTTCCTTATCTCAAGGGCATGCTGTCCCCCACAATACCTTTACCCTAATCAGGGCCTTTCTAATAGATTCAGGGCACTGTGTCCTTTCTCACCACGCCACTCCTGTACAATACTATCAACACTTCCCCCGTTTTCTTTTTGGACCACCATAGCAGTACCAAAAGTTCGGGAAAGCAACCTGTGAAACATCGAGCGTACGCAAGACAAAAAACAAGGCACAATCAAAACAATGCAGAAAAGTACAGCAAAAATGCCAATAGCATACATAATCAGCGTGCGCAACCAGGGGCCCAGACCAAGACCTTCGAGCCATCCATCCAGGCCAACACCATCCCTCCCCTTCAAGGCATGCAGACCGTTCTGGAGATCACGAAGGCGCTCATGGATGGAAACAGAATGGTCGCAGAGGTTCATACAACACATTGCTTCGAACTCATCACAGCCATGACCCTGGGCTAAAAGCAAGAAATCAATGGCAGCACGATTCTGGAGTACAGCACGGTTAACACTTTCAACATCCTGGGTCATCATGTCCAGAATCTGCNCGTTTCCCGACCGTCGCCGACAAGCATTCATGTTATGCGTATCGGTCTGGCAGTTCTGGCACCAGACCCCAGAAGCTCATCGCAGGACGTTGAGGTCTTGGAGCCGCTCCAATGGCAGCAGCCGAAGCACGGAGAGGAGCAAGGGCGGCAAGAACCTGACTCTGTGTTGATTCAGCTTGTTTCTGCAATCCCTGCCCTAACTCCTTTATGGCCTCTACCAAAAATGCCCTGTAGGTTGCATCACCATTCTCTCTAATGCTTCCTCAATAGTCCAATTAGCCCCCAAGGTTGCTAAAACCCTCTGGGTATTCTGATTGCTATTCTGCAATGCACATTGCTTCAGCAGTGCTCCCTTCATGTACTCTGGAACTCCGGCACGGTCAATCGCTGCTGCAGCCTTATCTACAAAACTACCAAAAGGCTCTTCTCTCCCTTGCTTTATTCCCATGTAAGCAGGCACTCCCCCCGGATCTTTTACCCTGTCTATAGCCATTCGGACTAATCTCATTGCCTCTCTGACTTTTTCCGCACCTATTAAGATTTGAGCCTCAGTCCTAAGATAAGCTCCCAAACCCATCAACTCCTCAGCAGTAACTCCCTGCAGCCGATCTCCTGGTCCTCGCTGTATTGCTACTGCTTCATTCACTAAGGCTTGCCAATGCACATTAAACAACAACTGCTGATGTTGCGTAAAAATTAACTTAGTGATTCCCCTAAGATCGTTGGGTAGTAATAGCATGGTGTTGAACATGTAATCCAACATTTGTTTAACCGGTTCGCTTTTGAATCCAAATTGACTTACTGTCGCTCTTAATTGCGACAGCAATTTCCAGTCTAAAGGGGTGTACTCTCCTTGATCTGCAATATGTTGCCCATTTTGATCTACCATGGGAGTGTAGGTTACCGGACAGGCAATAGAACCAGCTGCGTCCAACATTCCCTCATCGCCAATTACTATAGCCTCCTTTGCCAGCACAGCCCATGCCTCTCTCCTTTGCCTAGCCATTTCCTCCCACGGGTCGCTCAGAGCCCCAGGGATAGGATTTGGCTCTTGGAGAGGGCTCTGCCGGCTTGGACGGCTTTCAGGTTGATCGGCAAGGCGAGGGGGAGGACAACGGTCCCGGGCAGGGGGTGAAGGGTCCCAGGCCGGTTCAACATGTTCCGTCTGCTCCTCCACTGGAGGTGGTGCCGACGGCTGTGTTACGCCTGATCCCTCACACTCCACAATTTGTTCCCCTGCATGGGGGATAACAACTTTAGTTACTGAGGGGGCTAAGGGCTCATCTTGCTGCCCATAACTCAGATTCTTTTTATACGCGTCCGCAGCTGCTGACGCGGCTTTCTTTTCTGCTGCATACTGCAACAATGTATTATGAACTACTCTCCATTGCTTTCCTAACTTTTTTGCCGTCTTATCCTCATCTAAAATAGCTTCCCACAAAATGTCCCCAAATTTCCGCCACTCTTCTAGATCATGTACTGTGTGCTGATTCAAAAATACTCCCTTTGAATAACCATATGCTAATAGCCCTGGCAATTCCTTTTTTATATCAATACCCTTAATTCCCCGCTTTTCTAAAAAGGTTGCAAATAAATCATATGCCACTTGCCTATCCATTTTGATACGTCAGCGCTGTTGCAGCTCTCCAGGCTCCGGCGGCACGTATGGCCCAAAACCACCGATGTGATCTTTGGGGGCACGATTCTGGGCACAGTCCTGGCTGCGAAGGACCCAACTCCTACTTTACCGACCGTGGTATGCTCATCCCTGTTTTCCTTGCCAGCAGGATCACGTCAGGGTCACCATTTGTCGGAAAAGGAAGATGCTAACACCAGGTGGTCATCAGCAAGTCTCAACATTATTTGTTGCCAGCGTTGATTAAATAGTCTCCTTAATGAGCCTCATGCATATTGCAAAAACTGAGCTCTTCATTGGTCACCTAATTGGTTACTTTGCACAATCTTTGCGGTTAGCACATCTGCCTACAGTATCTTGTGTATACTTGTTTTTGCTTTGAAGCGAGCAGCTTCCTTATCTCAAGGGCATGCTGTCCCCCACAATACCTTTACCCTAATCAGGGCCTTTCTCATAGATTCAGGGCACTGTGTCCTTTCTCACCAAGCCACTCCTGTACAATACTATCAACATCTTCCCGTGTCAGTTTCAGAGTAGCCAAGTCTGAGACTGCACCAGGGGTGTTTTATTTTGATGTCCTAGGATTACTGAAATCTGTAGTCACATTAATTCACTCTCATTCTGTCCCAATACATAAAACCTAATTACACAAAGGACCAAAAGAAAACATTTGTTTACAGAGTACCAAGTAACCATTTACTGCACGCAGACTATCCAATTTGTTCTTATTTTATGCTGTTTATCATTCATGTCAGTTGCAACCCATGTGTTTGAATTCAGTGGATTTTGAATCCTACATGAAAGTTAGTATTTTGTTTAGCAATTTGTAGTATTTCTTTCCATTTTTCTGTATGCCATACCAGTACACTACTAATTTCCCAGTTATTAGTTTCCCAAAATGTCACCCATTCAACACATCCTTTAAAGACAGCAAAAAAATCTGTATAGATATATACAGGTTCAAGTGTGTCTTTTTCTTTTATAAAAACATTCAAAACAGCATCCAGTTCACCGACCTGCGCACTTCCTTCATCTCAGTTTATTATTTGGTCGCCGGTTGAAGGTTTAATTGCAGCAGATTTTAAAAAATATTTCTTCCCTTCTCTTCTGGAAGAAGCATCTGTGAACCAGGCATTATTCATATCACTTTTAAACTCTGGAGCTTCCTTAGTAGGGCTGGGAGTTTTCATTATTAAATCTTTTTCATTTGTACATCTAATTGGTTCCTGAATTTTCAAAAGTTTCTCTGGCCCTTCTTCAATTTGAAACAGCTCAGCAAAATATTCGATCTGACTATGAGAAATTCCTTCAGGGGGTGGTTTCCCAGACAGGACTTGGTTGATTACCTTAAAAGGCCCTTGTAGGATTACCTTTTGTTTTTTAATTACCTTGCTTATCTCCTTAAGTGCCATGCTGACTGTGAGCAGACCCTTGTCCAGGACAGAATACCTCTTTTCTAAGTCCTTTAGCGACTGAGAGTAAAATGATATGGGCCGTGTGTCTCCAGCTGGACCCCGTTGCCAAAAGTGATATGATAATGCACTGGAAGAAAAACCCCATTCGATCGTTATCTGGTCCTCTGTGTGAAGAGGTCCCAGGATTTGAAAGTTATGTTCCTCTAGGAGTAAAACTTTTAACGCCTCATCGTGATTCTGACTCCACTCCCAGTGGCGATGTTTTTTTAGCAAGTCATACAATGGCCTGGCAATGATTGACAAGTCAGGTATGTGTTTTCACCAATATTGAAAGGTCCCCATAATTTCTTGTAATTCCTTTTTATTTGTGGGTGCTTTTATTTCTCCTAGGTGAGAGAGAGTATCATTAGGGATATTCCATGTCCCACCTCCCCATTTGATTCCTAGAAATTTGGTTTCTTGGGAGGGAGGTTGTCTTTTTTCCTCAGGTATCTCAATTTGTAAGCTTGTTAAGTGTCCAATTATTGCATCATAAACTATTCTCACTGCTTGCTCAGTTTTATCACCTATCAGTACATCATCAATGTATTGGTAAATTTTCACATCTGGGTTATTTTTTATTTCTGTAATATTTTCCAGCTCCTGTGCAAGAGCATGGTGGGCAAGCGTGGGAGAATGCTTATAGCCTTGAGGTAAATGGGTGAATGTATATTGTAAGCCATCCCAGGTAAAAGCAAAGTATTTTTGATCTTCGGGGTCAATTGGAATCTGGAAAAACATATCTTTCACATCCAGAGATGCAAGCACTGGGTGTGCTGCTTCCTGGATTTCTAGCACCAGATCTGCTATATTTGGGAATGCCGCAGTTAAATTTTCAGTAGCAGAATTTAATCTCCTATAATCTACAGTCATTCGCCATTTGCCATTTGGTTTTCTTATAGGCCAAATCGGAGAATTGTAAGGTGAATGGCAAGGCACAACGATACCTCTCTGTTTCAGGTAAGAAATTACTTCTCTGATGCCTTCTTTTGCTGCTATGGGAATAGGATACTGTTTAACATTTGTAATTTTGTTCTGGGGGAGGCGAGGAGCAGTTTTTAGCAGTCTCACATTAAGTGTGGGGGTGCCAAAATTCTAAAAGCATCCCTTTTCATCTCTCCATGACCTCCCAATCAAGACATCCATTCCTAACAAATTACAAGGAATATCATCTACGATCATTTGGGTTTGAATTAATTCCTTGTCTCCTGGTAGCTTTAGAGAAACTTTAGCAGTCTTCTGTAAAACAGGTTTTCCCAAAGCACCACTTACGAATATTGGCTTCAGAGAAGAATTAATGCCACATTTTTTGACACATCAGATTTTAGTGTGGAAATCTGTGCACCAGTGTCTACTACAAATGTTACAGGATAGCATTTTGGCCCAACAGCACAAGTGAGTTCTAAATCACCATTTTTATTCAAGATCAATCTTAGCACATTTTGCCAGTCTTTTGGAGGACTAGATATTTTAGGATTTGATTGTTTATTATTTCCAGACCCATCATTTTGATTTGTAGGTATGGTTTCCTGGGGTTTATTCAGTGGATCAGTAGAATTTACTGGACCTGTCTCCTCTCTCTGCCAGTTTTTCCTTTTCCTTTTGGTAGCAGAGAGAGGGCCTTTTAGTTTCCCGACATATGGGAATTTTCAGGCCTTTCCCTTGAATTTGACCCGGAGGGCCATTCCTCTACTAAGGTTTTTAGATGGCCATAGGTAAAATTGTGACTTAAAATTGAAGGAGGGATAACTTTTCACTTAGCTTCCTCTTTAAGCTTTGCAAAAGGTCCCAATTCACCCGGTGGTGAATTATTTCTGTCTCGGGGAGGCCTATTTTGACGTGGGTTAGTATTATTAGTATTATTAGTATTGTTATTATAATTATTGTAATTATTTCTATTATTTCCATTATTTCTATTATTTCTCTGTCTGCCTCCACCATTTACAATGGTCCATTCACCCTGTGATTCCTCCTGCTGGTGAGGAGGAATTTGGGGAGGCATTGCAGCTGCAGCAGCATAAGTCATTTTTTGGTCATTATTATGATTTGCAGGGGTTTGGATGACTTTTACAGAAGTAGTATCAGCTTCAGGAGCTACATATTTACGTGCAAATTCTGTCAATTTTGTGAGCAGATCAGACCAGCTATAGTTTGTGCTTTGTGATATTTCAGTTCTGTTTTTAATCTGTAGGGCTTGATTCTGCAGTTTTGCAGGTAAGCCACAGATTAAAATATCCATTCTTTCAGGTCTTATGTTCAGCATAAGTGGGTCATCTTGTTTTACCACTAAATTATGTGCATATATCATTTGAATTACGCTGGCTTTGTGAATATTATCCCATAACTGGGAGAGGCCTCCATGCAGGACATGGGGCTCCCCTCTGACAATAGGATCTGAAAAACCCACGTTGAAAGCTGCTCTTTGTGTCAGAGACCAGGGGGCTCGGTTATTGCCGGTGATCAACATTATTCCTGGACCCCAAATGCCTGAAGGTTCTTTTTCGGACAGCAATATGTGGTCTCCACCTGAAGCTGATACCCTCACAACGTAGTCCACGTCGCTTTCCAGGGGCATTCTACAAAATTTTCTTTTTAATTCTGCCAGCTGTAGAGGAGTGTAGGGGATTTCTTTGTGAATAATGCTTTCAAATTCCATTTTCATGTCACGTGTGTGTTCTACTTTTATCACAGGGTGTAGGCGTTTGTGGGTTCTAGGCATGCCCTCACTTCCCGAGCTATCAGAAGTCTCATGGCAGGAGGAAGAAGGTGCGGAGGCACTTTCGCTCAAAATTGCTAGCTGATGTACCCTTTCTTCTAACTTGTTAAATTTCTTGGTTCCAGCTTTTATAAAATTGCTGACTAATTGGCGCAATTCAGCTACTTCTCCCTCCGAGGAGTCGGGAGAGGTGCATCTCTGAGTAGGGGTAGGTTTTGTTTTTAAAATAGAGGGTCGTTTTCCCCTCTTTTTAGGAGCAAAATGAACTGATTTTTTTCCCCCGTGGTGGTACGGGGACAACCACTTCCTCTCCGTCAGTGGTATGCCCATATGTAGATGGAGCACCATCTAACATCGCATCAGGGTTAGTACTGGTTTCAGAATTTGGCTCCTCAGATTCTGAAAGATTTACGCCATGTTCAATATTTTCTAAAGTTTTGCGCAATTCTTCGTTCTCCTGCCAAATTATAGTAGCCAAGGTGAAAAAGGCACGAGCATAGAAATAATCTATACCCTTTTTTTCCAGCTGTTTCTTGGTTTCTTTATCCAGAACGGATCGGTTTTCTAATATTGTTATTGCTTTAGCAAGGCCAACAAAATCTCTATTCTTATAATTTTTATAAATTATATCATAAAGAGCTTTCTTCGGTATATAGTCACGGGGATTGAGGTACTCCCAGAATGGGCGAACCAAAGCGGCTTCCCTAAATTCATTCTCGTTATAGAAGGACACACCACTAGAGCTAGCCGAACACGATAGGCTCCCTTTAAATTGTTTTAATATTTCTTTAAGGGTTAGTTTGCAATTCAGGGGTTAGTCTAAGAGCAGGCTCTGATTTTTCCTCAATAGAATCCTGTCCGTGACACCAATTTCTGTCGTGATCCATGTTATTATTTTAATATTTTGTTTATGAGGAAATCTCAGCCTCTGCTTCAGAGACGATGCATAGAATTGCAGACTAACACGTTTTGAAACTTAAACAAGTTACAGGGATTTATTTTTAGGGAAGGCACAGAAAAAAAGGGTAAAGGGAAAAGGGGAAGGGAGTCAGATTCGGTTACCGCGTTGCTGTAGCAGTGTGAAGGAAAAAAAAACCGCTCCGCCGCTTTTGCCTCAGGGCTTTTTGTCGCTCTGCGTCGGGTGGACAAAGTCACTGGAATGGCATTTCACGAAGTTCTTCGGGGCTCGCTGGTTCATGCGTAGCTTTCTCCGTGTTGTGGGTTGGCATGCTGGAAGGCAGGCTTCAGGCAGGCTCCAGGCAGGCTTCTCTTTGGTTCTTTTCAGGGGTATTTTTATAATGAAAATGGGGAGCGGGCCCCCCTTTTTTTTCCTCCCTTGTGTGAGTTATTGATAAACTGATAGTTTTGGAGCGGAGCATTCTTCCGGAGACAACTTGTCAGTTTAGATATGTTAATTTCCTGATGTCTAGCCCAAAATGCCAGGCGCCAGGAGACTTGTTTTCCTGTTTACCCTCTTTAGATATGTAAATGTGTTTGATATGTAAGCTTAAGAAAGAAACTTACTCAAGAATCAATTATTACTTTTTTTTTTTTTTTAAGTGTTTACATCAATAGGCAATGCAAGTTTTGAACAGCCAGCCTGGAATGAACCACTCATGGCTGCAATGAGCCACCAACCACACCTGATTGCTGGGCATCAGCCAGGTGGGAATTTCAAGAAGCAACTTGGACTAGGCACTGAGTTACACTGCTTTCTGCTGAGCTGCCCGCAACAAAATCCAAGTGTTTTCAGGTATTTCAGAGAATCCAGGATGCATTTCCTGAGGAGGTAGAGAAGCATGGAATCATATAATCCTGGAATGATTTGGGTTGGAAGGGACTTTAAGGATCATCAAGTTCCAACCCCCCTGCACAGGCAGTGACACCTCCCACTAGACCAGGTTGCACAAAGCCTCATCCTACCTGGCTTTGAACACTTCCAGGGAAGGGGAATCAACAACCTCCCTAGGCAACCTATTCCAGTGTCTTACTACTCTCACGGTGAAGAATTTTTCCCTAAATTCTATCCTAAATCTACCCTCTTTCAGTTTAAACCCATTACCCCTTGTCCTGTCACTACTCATTCACTACTCATTTTGGAGGAAATGAGGGTCAAAAAGAGAGTTTACAGACTAATGGCTGTGATTAGCCACCAATCACACCTGATTGCACATTAAAAACTATGGAAGAAAGGGCTGGCTACTCAGGAAGAGTTTAGGAATATAGTTAGGTCAAGCAGAAAGTAAATTAGAGACACAGCGGCACAATTTGAACTTAATCTTGCCACTTCTGTTAAGTATAACAAAAAGTCCTTCTCCAGATACATCAATAGCAAAAGGAGGGGCACAGAAAACCTCCATTCTTTGTTGGACATGGGGGGAAAAACATAGTTCCCAAAGATGAGGAAAAGGCTGAGATATTTAACACCTTCTTGACTTCAGTTTTCAACAGCGAGCAGCAGCAAGGAGGCATCTGGCAGCAGTAAAGGTCAGTGCACAGGCTGGCAGAGGTTGAAGCAGGAAAGCACCCCAGGAGGAGCTGGCAGTGCCTCCACATCAGATAATGCATGTCCACGTGCTGCAACAGCACTGTGTCCACCAGGGTGCAAGAAGGGCAGAAAGTGGGAGGTGGAGTGGCAGCTCCCCAGGCCTGGAGGGACACAGCCAGGAGGACACAGGAGCCAGGAAAGCAAGTGTCCCAAAAGCACAGGGCAGGGCTGAGCCCTGCTCTGCTTCCCACAGAGGACTGGTGATGGGGTGGGGGAGGCAATGCCAGCCTGCCCCCACTGCCTCAGCCAGCCCAGGATGAGGAATCCTTGGGGAGGAGTGCCAGCATCCTTTTCTGCAGGCATCAGGTCTGAGTTGAGGTGCTTCAGGAATGAAAACAAAGCACAGAGTCACACAGGAGGGTGGAGGCTGGAAGGGACCTGTGAGGCCCATCTGGTCCAATGTCTGCCTGAGCAGGCTCACCTAGAGCAGGTTCTGCAGGACCACGTCCTGCTGAGGTTTGGGTTTCTCCTTTCAGCAGTACCATGAGGTCAGAGCAAAGGCAAAGTTCATAGAATCATAGAACCATTCAGAGAATCATAGAATCATGGAATCATTCACAGAATCATAGAATCACAGAATCACAAATTTATATAATCACAGAATAATGGAACATCAGGTTAGAAGAGACCTCATGTGGTCCAACCCTTGGACATGAGACTTAAAAGTTTCCAAAGTGGGGGAATCAACTTGCAGTTGGCCAGGAGGGACTAAAGGTCCTTCTGCAGCCTCTGCCACCTGCAGCTCCTGGCACACCAATTGTATTGCCCTTATCTGGCACGTCCAGACCCACACAGGCAGAGGTCACCCCGGGGCCCTTTGTGACATCACTTGGTGACACCCCACTGCCCTGCAGGTGGTCAGTGTGGCCTTCAGTGTCTGGCAGGACAGCGAGGGGACAGGACAGGAGCTGGCGAGGAGCTCCCAAGCACAGCCCACGTCTTTCCCTGTTGGCCCCGGCAGCCCCATGGTACCGAGACGTTTCACCAAAACTTCCCCCTTCCTGCTCCAACCCCTTTCCTTTTCCCTGCAGGATGGCAGAGAGACCCCAGGGTGTCCTGGGAGGAGGACAGGGCTTCCCAGGAGAGCAGCTCCCCAGAGCCCCAGGATGAGAGCGTGGTGCAGCCTCTGCAGGTCGGTGAGTGAGGCACTGGCAGCCAGAGGCAGCTGGGCCAGCAGGAGCCAGCCAGGCTGTGGGACAGGGACCTTTCCTGCCCCTCTGCAGGCGAGTTCCTCAGCCTGGTGCAAGGGGGGGGTCCCCCACCATGCTGTGCTCCAGCACTGCAGCCCATCTGCTGGGCACCCTCAAACCCTGACATGCACGGGAAGAAGGGGCCTGGGGAGCAGGCATGGGGCTGAGTGGAGGGCAGAGCTCCTGCCTCAACTCTCTCCTGCCACCACCGCACCCTCTCTACAGCCCCCCTGCCCTCCTCTCCTCCTCTCTTAGATGACAGCTGGTTGGCTCTTTACAAAGAGGAAAGGTTAAAGGAAATGGTAGGCTTCATTGTGGGCTTTGTCAGCAGCCCACAAAAGGTAACTGCAGCCATTTCTGATGTGGCCATGCCAGGTGCTGCTGACAGGGGCTCTGCTGCCTGCTGCCAGGCTGCTGGAGGTGTGTGTCCCCTCTCACCCTCCCCATTTGTCTCTCTGCCCACTGGCTGCCAGGACACGGAGCAGACAACAATGTTCCTGAACTACATCTGGGTCCTGTGTGGAAGCGCAAAGGTCCTCGGCTTGACACAGGGCCTGGAGATTTTCTGCCACGGGTACAAACTGGCAGAGAATATCAAGGTGAGGGGGAAGCTGGCAGTGCTGGGGAAGGAAGGGGCAAGGGCCCCAGCACTCTGTGAGGACAGAGCTTGGGCAGGGTGCAGGTCTGGTGGCACTGGGTGAGGGCAGCTGCCAGGTCCCATCTTGGCTGTGCTCTGCAGGTGGTGCTGGAGGAGGAGCCCTTGCACCAACTGCAGACTGAAGAGCGTCAGCTTGCCATGCTCACCATCACCAAATTGAGGTACCTGCCCATCCCTTCTGGGGATCTCTGCCCCAGAGGGGGGACCCTGTCCACATGCACAGGGCCTGGAGGCACTGCTCCCAGCACCGCTGTCCAACTGGACCCTCTCTCTTTGCAGTGCAGTGGGGAGAGTGCTGGAGGGCAAAGAGAAAAGCCTCCAAGAGGCCTGCTTCTCCAGTGTCTTCTGGCTTTGTTCAGAAGAGAAAATCAAGGACCTGAGCCCTTGTCTCTACTTCAGGGTAGGTGCTGGCTTAATTGCAGGAGCTCCCAGTCCCTCAGATCTGCTCCCTGGCCACCCTGTGCTGTGACTTGATCAGAGATGCAAGGCAGAGCAGGGTCTTGGCTTGACTTTCCCACCCTCACTCCCTCCTGTGTGCCCTTCCCATGGGCCTGGCCACAGCCAGTGCCACAGGCTGCTCTGCACGCAGCAGATTGTCCCTGGCTCTCTCCCTGAGCTCTGGGAGTTCAGCTCAGTATCCTGGGGGTGGAAGGAGACACCAGACCGCCCATTTTGCAGGATGGGCAAGGGATTAGACCCAGCCAGCACGGGTTTAGAAAGGGAAGGTCCTGCCTGACCAACCTGATCTCCTTTTAAGATCGGGTGACCCATCTGGTGGATGAGGGGAAGGCTGTGGATGTTGTCTACCTGGACTTCAGCAAAGCCTTTGACACGGTCTCCCACAGCATTCTCCTGAAAAAGCTGTCTGCCCGCAGCTTGGACAGGAGCACTCTGTGCTGGGTTAGGAACTGGCTGGAGGGCTGGGCCCAGAGAGTGGTGGTGAACGGGGCTGCATCCAGTTGGCAGCCGGTCACCAGTGGTGTCCCCCAGGGATCAGTGTTGGGCCCAGTACTGTTTAAGATCTTTATTGATGATTTAGATGAAGGGACTGAGTCCACTATCAGCAAATTCGCAGACGACACCAAGCTGGGAGGAAGTGTGGACCAGCTGGAAGGCAGGAGGGCTCTGCAGAGGGACCTGGACAGACTGGAGAGTTGGGCTGACTCCAATGGGATGAGGTTCAACACGGCCAAGTGCCGGGTCC
>JAAWXA010000270.1:0-13276 GCA_038090715.1 Florisuga fusca
CATACACACTTTTTTTTTTTTTTTTTTTTTTTTTTTTTTTTTTTTTTTCCTCTATATGTGGAGCTGGGTGTTGGAGGTCAGCCAGGGTGGAAATTTAGAAGGTTCATGAAGGCAGTGACTTCTTTCAAGCCAAACAGTGGTTTTGTGTATTTTAGGTGCCCTTCATTGATGAGTCCTGCAGTGCCTAATTCTGTGATGAGCAGGTGGGCAAGACCTCACAGGACTCTTGAGAAGCTGGGTGTTCTCTAAGAGGTTGGTGCTGGCTCATGTTGGAATTTCTGGTGACAATTATTATGTGTGGTGATTTGGTTTGTTTGTTTTTTTCTTTTACAGTTGATGATGAACAGGAAACTTGTGGCTGCAGGAACATCCCTGTGGATGGTTTTGTTTTTCCTGGATGACCATGGCTTTGGACCCCTACCGTCCAAGATAAGTTGAGGGACTGGGGATGGGTGGAAGGGACAAAGCTGGTATGGCAGGGAGTGGTTTTGAAGTTAGTATCGGGGAGAGGGCTGTCTGGGAGCAGGTTGCTTTGATCAGGTGGAGTGGGCAGATGAGTTTTACACCATTGTTTTGGTGTGGGCAGGGCAGCTCCAGCCTTTGTGTGTGGTGGTGTGTAATATGTCTGTCTTGAGCATTTTATAACTTGCTCATCCCTCGATGTCCTCTTTGTCCTGATAGAGACAGTCCTGCATCTCGGGCATCATCCCTGGAAGGTCTTTCCTCGTCAGCACAGTACTAGTCAGCAGCATCTTTTTCTTTCACGACAAGTTCAGCGCATGGATTATTCTTGGATCTGGGAAGTTTCTCGATGGTGGTCTTCTGAAACGCTTTTCCATACTTCATCAGCATCTCTGGTCATGGATTTTCCCAGAGTAGCGCTTGTTCTCTGCATCCTTAGGTCTTGAAGCCCGGGTTGCTGGGCATCTGTTGCTTCACCCCCTCCCTTCCCAGCTGCATCGCTGCAGGTTTTCTTGCCCAACAGTCTTGGATCCCAGAGATATTCTTCTTACTCAGTGTTCTCTTGGGATCGAGTCTCGTGATTTGCAGTGCTGTGTCTTGAATTGGTCTGAGTGTTTGGCTTGGAGCTGCTCTTCCCTGAGCTGTAGGGTCAGGGTTGTTTTGAAGAGCCCTAAAGGACTAGTCCAGCGCCGTTGAGCAGTATTCCAGGCACTTGTGTCATACTGTTTTTCAGATCCAGTGCGACAAGAATGTTCGTGAAAGAGCTGGAGAAGAGTGCCATCCACAGGTTAGTCAGCGTTTGGTGTTGGAGCGAAGGTCCCTCTCCGGGCTACCTGACCGCATTACGGTTTGTTTGTCCTTTTGAAGGCGAGAGCAGCCAACGAAGCAGAATCTCTCTTCCGGAAGTGGCTCTGGCAAGGTGAGCAAAGGCTGGTGTGCTGAAGGAGCATTTATTTCTCAGATGTTTTATTGCCGTTGAAGGCATTGGCATCGCCTTTTTTTTTGTGTGTTTTCCAGGCATCCTCCGAACCTACTTTTGGCACCCCACGAGGATGGCAGGCAGACGGGCAAGAGGCCGAGGTAAAGGAGCAGGAGGTGGACATCACAGCGGGCTGCCTGTTACTGGAGGTGCTACCTCAGCGTGTGCCTTTTGCAGGTGCCACAACCAACCTTGGAGGGACAAAGACACCCATTTAGGAGCGGCCTGAGAAGGTGAGATGGTGGTGGGCTGGGTCAGCCACGCATTTTACGTCAAGCCGCTTAAATGTTTCCTTTTGTCTTTGCAGGCACGGTGCGTGCCACCTTTGGAACCGGATGAGCGTTGTAGTTGAGCCGAGCAGGTAGTGCGGGGGTTCATGGGGCTGGTGACTTCTGGTCATCAGAACAGGAACTCTTTCTCTTGGTGTTTCAGGTGCCCCAAGCAAGGGTGGTGATAGCATTGTACTCTGGAACGAGAAGGTGCGTGGTATACCATGGGGCTTCCTTGAGGAGGTGAGTGCAGCGGAAGTAGCGTGCGTTGGCTTAGGTGGGACTCGTGCCAGCGCTGTTTGTGATCTGTGGGTTGTCTTTTTTCCTTTTCTACGCATAGGGGATGAAGAGGAACCGTGCGACTGCAAGCACATCCCAGTCAAAGAATGCGGTTTTCGTTACTGACCGTGGCTTTGTGCTGCTATCGCTCTTGAAGATAAGTTGAGAGGCCAGGGGTGGGTGGGGAGGGTCTGAGCAGAGGAGTCGAGGTTGGGAATTGCAGGCGGTGTTTTGAAGTTAGTGTGGGGGAGAGAGCTGTCTGGGAGCAGCCCCCTTTGGGTGGGTGAAGGGAGCAGGTTGTTACTTTCCAGTACGATTCCAGCATGGGCAGGGCAGCTCCATCCTTGGTGTTTGGGGTTGTGTGTTTTGTGTCGTCCGTCTTTGCTGTCTCAGAGCTTCCTCAGGCCTTGAGGGTCCTCTGTGTCCTCACAGAGCAAGTCCCGCATCTTGGGCATCATCCCTGGAAAGCCTTTCCTGATCAGCAGCGTGTTATTCCGCAAGGCAATGCTAAATCGCAGATCGCTCGCTTGGCTTGGAAGTTTCTTGATGGTCACCTTCTGAAACGTCATTGCCAAGTCCATCAGCATCTGGACTCGGTCCCCACATCCTTGCGTCCTCAGGTCTTGAAGGCGGCTTCTCGGGCATCCGACGCCTCACTCCCTCGCCTTGCGGACGCATCGCTGTAGGTCTTATTGCCCCAAAGTCTTGGATTGCAGAGTCCCTCAGACCAAGTCAGTAATATTGAACATCATCACCATGGTTGGATCGTGTTTAGTCATCATCATCATCATAGTGCCATCTGGATCCTTCTTTTCTTGCATCTTGCGTATTTCTTGATGGCCATCTTTTGTGATCTTCTTTATTAACAAAAGAGTGTCTCTGGTCATGCATTTTCCAGATTTGTAACCTTCTCTCTGCATCCTTAGGTCTTGATGCTAGTCTTCTTGCACATCGGATGTGTTATTTTGAAGAGTAATTATTGTTACCGGCAGTGTTCTATGGCACTTGATGCCACCATGGGGCCTCCTTGCCTCCCCCTTGCATCCCTGTAGGTCTTCTTGGAGCCCAGAGTAATTCTTGTTGACAGTTTTCTCTTAATGTTGAATCTCGTAGTTTGCAGTGGTGTGTCTTGGGTTGGTGTGTGTTTGGCCTGGAGCTGCTCTGCCCAGAGTGTAGAGCTGTGGATACTGAAGAGCCATAAGGGTCTCTGGTGATGTTTGTGTGCCTTGAGTTTTTAGGCCACAATTGTACAGTGATCTTAGGTGGAGCAGCCTTAGTCTGACTGGGTGGGCAGTTGATTCGATGGTGTTTGAAGGTGATGGGACCCTCATGAGAGGGTTTTTCCTGTGCAGTGCAGGAGATTGACCCTCTCAGTAGTTAACGGTTATATGTGTATGGGTTTAAAGTTTTGGGGCTGTGTTTATTAATGGCATGAGGGTAGTAGTATTCTAGATGGGGTTCCTAACTGGGATGGAGATTCTGGAATTGTCTGTCCATTGTTCAGCATTTCAGTGACTCGTGTAATACTTTCTTTCAGATGCAAAGGACAAATATGCGCTTGTAAGAAGAAATGAGGGAGTAGAGTGCAGTCAGAAGGTCACTCAGTGTGTAGTGTTGGAGGTGTGATATATGTTGATGAATTTGTATTCCTAACCAAGTAAAATTTCAGAAAGTAGTAACTGGATAAGATGCGAATGTGGGGTTAAACCAAGCAGCTGAGACAATTTTTCCACTGAAGTAGGATGAAGCAAGCAGTTAATCAAAAGCTTCCCCATATTGACTGAACAATACTGTACTCTTTTCTCAGGATGCATTAACTACAAAGTAACATTTTTAATGGATTCATTGCAAAACCTTGTACTAAGCTTTCTTAAGTCATCATTTCACAAGAAGCGTGTGTGTGCTGGACCCCGGAGGGCTTGCTGGAAAACACAGAACTAAGGACTTTGTCTTATGACCACGAGATGGGGAAAAAGACCCTCGAAGACCCCTGAGAATAACTGCCGCATGCATAATACCGGTTGGACTTTTCCAGAATACGCTTTACGTAAATCCACCTTTCTTTTGAATATGCGTAGAATTGTATTCAATAAAAGGCAATGCCAGAGTTTCGATAGGTGTGTGAGGGATTGAGATTCTGCTTGAGATTTGGTGCATCAAGGACTAATAATTGAGATTTTCCGAACGATAAGGGGACCGAAAGAAATTGCAGCGGTACATATAAGGGGGCAACAGAAGGGAACAGATGATCGTATTAGAGGTAATAATTTGGCTGACAAAGAAGCACGAGAAGCAGCCCTAAGAGAAACAAAATTACAACCTTTTGATTTAACAGACGAAGGAGAAGAAAAAGATGAAAAGTATACCCAAGAAGAAATAGAAAAATTTAAAAGGATCGGGACTAAATTTGAACAAGGAAAATGCGTATTGCCAGATAACAGAGAAACATTACCAAAAGCATGTGCTCGGCAAATACTGGAAAGATTACACTCCCAAACACATTGGGGAACTAAGGCACCGAGCGATCAATTTCTTAAGCAATATGGATGTATCGGAATTTTTGAAATAGCAAACGAATCACTCAAGGGTGTTTAACTTGTCAAAAAGTTAACAGGAAAGTATTTAAACAAGTGGCTATCGGTGGAAGAAAAATAGCTTACAGGCCTTTTAAAAAAATACAAATTGATTTTACTGAATTACCTAAAGTAGGAAGAATTAAATATTTATTGGTAATAGTAGATCACTTAACACACTGGGTAGAAGCTTACCCTGTGGTAAGAGCCACGGCACAGACAGTGGCAAAGATTTATTAGAACGTGTAATTCCTAGGTATGGGGTAATCCACGGTATCGACTGACCAAGGCACACTTCAAAAATAATTAAATTACTCTGTAAACCTTTGGGTATTCATTAGGATGATCATACTCCTTGGCATCCGCACAGCTCAGGGAGGGTGGAAAGAATGAATCAAACCATTAAACAACAATTGGCAATATTAATGGTTGAAACTCAAATGCCTAGGACAAAGTGTTTACCATTGGCACTTTTAAATATACAAAAAAACCCACAAAGCGAAACTGAATTGTCACCATATGAAATGTTACATGGAATGCCTTATTGTCAGGGAATGCCAATAGAATACGATAGAGAATAAAAGCATCAGAAAATACATAGAAACTTTGGGAAGACGGTTAAGTGAGTTAAGGGAAATGGGAAAGTTGGTGCAACCACTCCCCTTGGGATCTGCAATACATCAATTTCAACCCGGTGATCAGGTCTTGATAAAAACGTGGAATAAAGAAAGCTTATCTCCTCTCTGGGAAGGACTTCTTCTTGTCTTATTAATTACTCATACTGCTGTCCGCACTGCCAAGAATGGATGGACTCACGCCTCCGGGGTTAAAGGACCAGTAAAAGAGTGGAAGATCACCTCTCAGCCTGGGAAACCGAAGATTACACGGCAAAGAACCTAAGCAGATAAATAATCGGGGAATTTCATATAGCGACTCCAGAAATTTGGGTACCTATTGAAATTTTATTAAAAGGGAAGCAAATAATATCTTAAAGAAACAGCGGAAGGGAAAAAGGGAGTGGAAGCACAGGTGATGAATGCCATAAGGTGAAGGTAGGAGCGAAATTTCAAATATCTTGAGCTCCTTGATTTAGCCCCTCATAGGAAAAGGGGCAAGACCGGATGGGACATGGAAGCTGCAGTTGAAGAAGGTCTGCCGAGGGCTGCAACCCCTCTGGGCTGTGACCACTGAGCGTCATGATCCCTACCGGACCCTTTTTGATGGGGATACTAGCACCCACCTTGGCCACAAATTGCAGTCAATGTGTAACCACTACCCGTAGAGGGAGATTAGTGTCACAAACTCTGCTCTATCATACTGTGTATGACTGTAAAGGATCAGTGGTAGGGATGTGTACTCACAATAGGACACAATACCACCTGTGCAAAAAAAAAGATGACAGAATAGTCTGTTACGACCCAAAGGAACTGCCTTACCTGTATTGGATAGAGTTACGGGTCAATCATAGAATCGGCTGGGTTGGAAGGGACCTCTGAGATCATCAAGTCCAACCTTTGATCCACTACCGCTGCCGTTACTAGATCATAGCACTAAGTGCCACATCCAGTCTCTTTTTAAATATCTCCAGGGACGGAGAATCCACTACTTCCCTGGGCAGCCCGTTCCAGTGTCTGATCACCCTCTCGGTAAAGAACTTCTTTCTAATATCCAGCCTAAACCTCCCCTGGCACAACGTGAGACCATGCCCTCTTGTCTTGCTGGCAGTTGCCTGGGAAAAGAGACCAACCCCCACCTGGCTCCAACCTCCTTTCAGGGAGTTGTAGAGAGTGATGAGGTCTCCCCTGAGCCTCCTCTTCTCCAGGCTGAACAGCCCCAGCTCCCTCAGCCTCTCCTCAGAGGACTCGTGCTCGAGTCCCTTCACCAGCCTGGTTGCCCTCCTTTAGACCTGCTCCAGCACCTCAATCTCCTTCCTGAACTGAGGGGCCCAGAACTGGACACAGTACTCGAGGGGTGGCCTCATCAGTGCTGAGTAAAGGGGAAGAATCACTTCCTCGGACCTGCTGGCGACAGTGTTCCTGGTACAGGCCAGGATGCCATTGGCTTTCTTGGCCACCTGGGCACGCTGTTGGCTCACGTTCAGCTTCTTGTCGATCCAAACCCTCATGTCCCTCTCTGTCTGGCTGCTCTCCAGCCACTCTGTGCCCAGCCTGTGGCGCCGCATGGGGTCGTCGTGGCCAAAGTGCAGGACCCGGAACTTGGCCGTGTTGAACCTCATCCCGTTGAAATCGGCCCAACTCTCCAACCTGTCCAGGTCCCTCTGCAGAGCCCTCCTGCCTTCCAGCTGATCGACACTCCCCCCATCTTAGCCTCCTCTGCAGATTTGCTGATGATGGACTCCATCCCCTCATCTAAATCATCAGTAAAGATATTAAACAGGGCTGGGCTCAACACTGATCCCTGGGGGACACCGCTGGTGACTGGCCGCCAACTGGACGCAGCACCGTTCACCACCGCTCTCTGGGCCCTCCAGCCAGTTCCTAACCCAGCGCAGAGTGCCCCCGTCCAAGCTGTGGGCTGACAGCTTTTTCAGCAGTATGCTGTGGGAGACAGTGTCAAAGGCTTTGCTGAAGTCCAGGCAGACCACATCCGCAGCCTTCCCCTCATCCACTAGGCGAGTCACCCGATCATAAAAGGAGACCAGGTTGGTCAGACAGGACCTGCCCTTCCTAAACCCGTGCTGGCTGGGTCTGATCCCTTGTCCATACTGTAGGCGCTGTGTGATTGCACCGAGAATGATCTGCTCCATAACCCTGCCAGGCACTGAGGTCAGGCTGACGGGCCTGTAGCTTCCTGGGTCCTCCTTCCGGTCCTTTTTGTGCATTGGCGTGACATTCGCCAACTTCCGATCGTCTGGAATGTCCCCAGTGAGCCAGGGCTGTTGGTAGAAGATAGAGAGGCTTGGCGAGCTCTTCTGCCAGCTCCCTTCTCACCCATGGGTGGATCCCATCTGGTCCCATAGACTTGTGGGGATCCAAGCGGCTCAGTATGTCACTGACTGTTTCCTTCTGGATTACAGGGGGGGCTGTTCAGATTCTTGTCTCTTTCTACAATCTCCAGAAGCCAGCTGTCCTCAGGACAACCTGTCTTACTGTTGAAAACTGAGGCAAAGGAGGTGTTAAATACCTCGGGCTTTTCTTCATCTTTGATAACTATATTCCCACCCATGTCTATTATGGAATGGAGGTTTTCCTTGCCCCTCCTTTTGCTATTGATGTATCTGTAGAAGGACTTTTTTTTATCCTTCACAGAGGTGGCGAGATTCAGTTCAGGTTGTGCCTTTGTCTCTCTAATTTTCTTTCTACACGACCTAACTATATTCCTAAATTCTTCCTGAGTAGTTAGCCCTTTTTTTCCATAGTCGGTAGGCTCTCTGCTTTGCCCTCATTTCTTTCAAAATCTCCCTGTTCGGCCAGACCGGTCGTCCTCCCCGCCGGCTCGCATTTTGGCACACTGGGACAGCCTGTTCCTGTGCTTTCAAAACTTGCTCCTTGAAGTACGTCCATTCCTCCTGAACCCCTTTGTTTTCAAGGGCTGTTTCCCAGGGTACGCTCTGCACTAATCTTCTGAATAGGCCAAAATCTGCCCTCCGGAAGTCCAACGTAGAGCGTTCATTAACGGCCCTCCTTGCAACCCTGAGTATTGAAAACTCTATTGTTTCATGATCACTGTGTCCCAGACGTCCACCGACCACCACATCTCCCACCAGCCCCTCTCTGTTTGTGAACAGGAGGTCTAGCAGGGCTCCATCCCCGGTAGGCTCATTTACCAACTGGAACAGGAAATTATCGTCTATACACTCAATGGATTTCCTAGACTGCCTCCTCTCTGCTGTGTGGAGTTCCCAGCAGACATCCGGCAGGTTAAATTCGCCCACGAGAACAAGGAACGACGATTTTGAAACATCTGCCATCTGCCTGTAGAATAATTCAGCACCCTCATCGTCCTGATTGGGTGATCTGTACCAGACTCCCACCAGGATATCAGCTTTGTTAGCCTTCCCCGTGATTCTGATCCACAGGCACTCAACCTTATTGTTACCAACTTCAACTTCAACAGAGTCAAGGGACTCTCTAACATACAGAGCTACCCCTCCGCCTCTCCTACCCTGCCTGTCCCTTCTGAAGACCTCGGAGCCACCCATGGCAGCACTCCTGTCATGGGAGCCATTCCACCACATTTCCGTGATAGCAACTATAGCATTGCTTTCCTGCTGCACAACGGCTTCCAGTTCCTCTTGTTTGTTGCCCATGCTGCGTGAATTGGTGTACATGCACTTCAGCTGGGCTGCCGATTTGGCTCTTAGCTTGGACTGCCTCCCCTTGGGCTCCTTTCTGGAGAGCCCGGTTTCAACCCCTTCCCCTCTTCAAACCTAGTTTAAAGCCCTCCTTATCAGCCCTGCCAATTTGTGGGCTAGAGTCCTTTTGCCCTTGCTACATATATGAAGCCCATCTGGTCTGAAGAGGCTGGGTAAGATGAAGTTTGGCCCACGGTCGAAAAACCCAAAGATCTGCCGGTGGCACCGATCCCTTAGCCACCTATTGATAAGATAGGTTTTCCTACTCCTCTCCTCATTCATCTCTGCTGTTGCAGGAATTGAGGTGAACACCACCTGTGCTCCTGACCTATCGACTAATCGACCCGGCGCCTTGAAGTCCTTTCTAATTGTCTTGGTATTTCTTCCACTAACGTCATCATAGTGGAGCCCTGATAGTAAGGAGTACGGCGATGACTAATCTTAACCGAGCAGTAAGCCTAATCTTCGATGCGTGTCGAGCAATGGATGAGGATCCTTATATGCCCTCTGGACATTTGGGATGGTGACAGTATTATAGTACTTGTGAAAAGTACATATGTCTAAGGGTCTGGTCAAAGGGAAAGACTCTCACACCATGAGACGACAGAGGAGAGGATTTTCCTTGGGACAGACCTCAACACCATAGTGGAAACACAGCACAGCTTTCTCAGGTTGATGGTGTTTCTGGTTTTGCGGTTCACAATTGCAGCAGTTGAGATGATGTTTGCATGTTTTGGTACATCCATGCAAAGTCTGCATGTTTTGGTACATCCATTTGGATTTGTTTGTAATAACAAATCAAAGAGTCCTTTTTGTTAACCTTACATACTGCAGCACTGGGGATTTGTTTGACTCCTGCAGTTTTACCCTCCCTTCTCTCCAACATCCTTCAAAAATTAAAGCCAAGCAATTATCTCACAGATTTTTTTTAAATCATAAACGTAACAAAAACAAACTTACAGCTGTATAAAGTACAAACTGCATTGTTTAGACTGTAAAATCCCCATAACGCTTTAGATCTCATATATTACCTAGTTTAGTTAATTATCTATTCTAAATCTTAGAGTAGAGAGACAACTGGATGCTGAAGGTATCTTATGCTGATGTTTTGATGGAGTGCTCTGAAATACTATGTTTCTATTACCCTCTAAACGGGGTATTTCCCTGGTGGTTTGGTAGCACCTCCTTTGGGCAGCTATCCCTCCCCGTTGTGTAACACACACAATTCCTGGTCAAATTATCCCTGTGTTGGAGGTAGAAAATGTAATGGTATCAATTAACAGTCATACAAATTACATGAATGCAGAAAGGAAGTGAAATACCTGCCTATAGAAATATTAAACACGATATGTATAAACATGTGGACACCGCACGAGCAGATAGTGAATTAATTTTTTTACTTGCAGGAGTAATTTTTTCCTTTCAGCTGTGCTATCTAAGCAGGATGCAGGGCCACTACTGCTTCAGTGTGTATGTAGGCGTCTCTTCTGATACAAGTAGAGGCAGCCACACAGGGTTTTCTACCCCAGCAGTGGAGTAAGGAAGGATGGGAGCTTTTCCTGCCCGCAGCAAGAGTGTTGCTTTGATGTTACGAATGTAATGACAAATCCTGCCTAATAGTCTTCATACGTGTGTTTTAAGCACTGGAGTTACAGTGGGGAGGGTTAAAAAGGGCTGCGAGTGCTGTCGGGAAGAGGTGAGGGGGGAGTCTGGGGCCAGGAGGAACTGGGGACGTTCTGCTCCAGGGACAGTGAGTGTATCAGAGCTGATATATAGGTCACAGCAGTTATTATCTGTGTAAATGGGTATGTAAATTATACCGGCTTGCTGCCAGACAGTAGTCCTCCAGTAATTGGAAACAGCAAATGAAGCAGCCAAACGCACTCTCTATTTTGAACCTTTAGCAACCAGATGTCCCCCGTTACTCAGCTGAACTCTATGTTCTTTTTTTGTCCTCCTGTACCTAGAAGCAGCCAGGCAGTCAGCTGCTCAATGTTTTCTCTTTTGCTCCTCCAGCAACAAGGTCAAGTGGGGCTTAACGGATAAGAGGTAGTGGAGAAATTCTGGTTGGACATAAGAAGCACATTTTTCACTACGTGGGCAGTAAAAGACTGTAACAGTCTCCCAGGGGAAGTGGTAGCCCTGAGCCGCCTCTTACCTCTCTCACAGCACCCTTCTCCCATCATCACCCCTCCGGAGACCATCCTTGCGTCCCACAGCCAAGTTCTGGTTCTGTTGCGCATTTCACGCCTCTTTCGCTCCACGAAGACTTCTTCTGACGGCGTCTGTAATTCGGTGCCCGAGGTCATGTAAACTGAACACACAGGAGAAAGCTCACTGTTTCTTCTCTGGCTCCTTTTATACCTTGTGGTAATTGCCACCTGCCCCTTCCCATGGGACGGTGGGAAAGGCTGTGGGCGGTGCCTGTGGTATATAAGCCACAGCCTGTGGCTAGGGGCTTCAGTCAGCTCCTGGGCTTCTCTGAGGTCAGAGCTCTCCTGCTCCTGTTGCTGTGGAGAGCTGTTGAGCTGCCTCAGCTGTTGGAGAAGACTCTTCAAGGTAAGAACTTTAGAAGATTTTTCTTCTTCTTTTCCTTTTCTTTTTTTCAATTAGGTAATTTTGTTGAGACCCTTTGGAGTCGGCCACAGGGTTTACTACCACAGTTGTGGTTTCTTTGGTTCTTCTATTCTCTGTGCATCCCAATTTGCTGGGACTTCAGAGTTCTTCTGGAAATGGCATCTTGTGGTTTCACTCATTTTGCTGTACAGTGGCAATTTTATTTACAGCCTTTGAAGAAATCATTGTGGTCTGTCTTTTAAGGTGCAGACAGCCTCCTTGCCTTTCCCGATTGCTTGCTGAGTATCATGTCTCTCCTAGATGTAACTGGAGAGAGAAGCACTACACCAGGAGGCTCTAGTGAGGAGGTGGGTGTGGTGGAAGCAGTTGGCATCGGGTGGAGGGGACAGTTCACATTTTCTTACCTTTGTTTTATTTTTAAATGCAGCTGGTTAGCAAGGGCTAGTGGGCTGAAAGAGCAGTAATTTCTCAGGTGTTGCTTTGTCGGTTAGTCATGAGCACCACCTGTTGTTTGTTTTTTTTTTTTTAAGGTGCCCTCCTAATGTCATGTTGGCACCCCAGAGAGACAGTTTGCACATGGGAGAGGCTGGGTTCCCAACGTTTTGTAAACTGAACACACAGGAGAAAGCTCACTGCTTCTTCTCTGGCTCCTTTTATACCTTGTGGTAATTGCCACCTGCCCTTTCCCATGGGATGGTGGGAAAGGCTGTGGGCGGTGCCTGTGGTACATAAGCCACAGCCTTTGGCTAGGGGCTTCAGTCAGCTCCTGGGCTTCTCTGAGATCAGAGCTCTCCTGCTCCTGTAGCTGTGGGGAGCTGTTGAGCTGCCTCAGCTGTTGGAGAAGACTCTTCAAGGTAAGAACTTTAGAAGTTTTTTCTTCTTCTTTTCATTTGTTTTTTTTCAATTAGGTAATTTTGTTGAGAGCCTTTGGAGTCATCCACAGGGTTTACCAGGGTTTACCAGTGCAGTTGTGGTTTCTTTGGCTCTTTTATTCTCTGTGTATCCCAATTTTCTGGGATTTCTGAGTTCTTCTGGAAATGGCATCTTGTGGTTTCACTCGATTTGCTGTACAGTGGCAATTTTATTTACAGCCTTTCAAGAAATCATTGTGGTCTGTCTTTTAAGGTGCAGACAGCCTCCTTGCCTTTCCCGATTGCTTGCTGAGTATCATGTCTCTCCTAGATGTAACTGGAGAGAGAAGCACCACACCACGAGGCTCTAGTGAGGAGGTGGGTGTGGTGGAAGCAGTTGGCATCGGCTGAAGGAGACAGTTGACACTTTTTTGCTTTTGTTTTTTTTAAATGCAGCTGGTGAAGAGGAATCTTAGAACTGCAAGACCATGCTAGCCCATGTGGTTTTGTTGCTGGTCATAAATTCAGACCCACAGCCCTGTGAAAGCTAAGTGCAGTAACTTGGTTGTTGAGGGGCTGAGGTTGGGAGCTGCAGGAGGGATTTTGAAGATGTATTTGGGAGAGGGTGGTCTATCAGCAGCCCCCTTTGTGTGGCTAACGGGAGCAAATTAGTTTCCGACACGATGCTAGTGTGGGCAGGGCAGCTCCAGCCTCGGTGTGGTGTGGGGTTGTATGTTTTGTCTCGTCCATCTTTGTCACCTCAGAGCTCCCTCAGGTCTTGATGGTCCTCCGTGTCGTCAGATACCAAGTCCCGCATCTTGGGCATCGTCCCTGGAAAGCCTCCCCTGATCAGCAGGGTGCTAACCGACAGCGAGTTCTTTTCCATGAGAAGTCTAATTTGCCGATCGGACTCTGACTTGGAGGTTTCTTGATGGTCGTCTTCTGAAACATCCTTGCCAACTGCATCATCA
>JAAWXA010000271.1:0-47164 GCA_038090715.1 Florisuga fusca
TTCCAACCCAGCCAATTCTATGATTCTATGATAATATCTGGCAGCCACAGTTTATGAAAATAAGAGTATGAGTGTAGTGGAGGGACAGTTAAAAAAACATACTCCTTGGTAGAGTTTGGATTCAAAAAAACCCCACACATAAAACTTTCTATTACTGATTGAGGGTGCTGTCCCTCTTAAAATATTGTAGAACCACCCCTTGAAAACACAATGACAGTCAACTGTAGTGGTGATAGTTCTCAAGCCTTGTGTATAAGCAAGATACATTTTATATAACGTTGCTGTTAGAAATAATTGTTGGTTGCTGCTGTAATAGTGCTGGGTTTGCCATCTTATTCTGACAACAGTAGCAACTTCCCAAGGGCAGGCTGCCATATAAATCTGAAGAAAAATATAAATATGGGCTTCCAAAATAATTACGTGTTCAAGTTTTAGCATAAAACACTGCACATATGAGACCTACTCTTATAATCTGTCTGCCTGCCTTCCCATTAATTTTTCCTATTTGGCTACAGGCCCTGAAAAGTACTAAAAGCTAACAGGCTTAAAGTACTAAAGCTACAGGCCCATTACTGCTGATCAGTAATGTTATTCAGGACAGATAGAAATGTTAATGATTATGTCTGTATTACACCTGAGATTATGTCATAGCCAGTGTCTTACAAAGGGCTAACTACATAACTGGACTGTGCAATATGGATGAAATGCAGAAATAATAAAGCGAAAGCTAAAAGAAGGAACTTTGGTGTCTACATTTTGATAGAAATTGTTCTCTTGGATACTGTTTGAGCATTTAAAGTTTAAAAAATGTATGCATGCAGGATGCTTTTCCAAAGCCTGTTCTGCCAACAATTTTTTTAGCAACGTTTCATCCTGCCTACTCCCTTAAATGCCCTATTCACTGATTTGTAAATTTCCTTTTACATATTGTCAATAGTTGACTCAAAGAGGACGCCAATTTTATGCCATAAAGCCAAACAAAATATTCCTAATTCTGAATTTAAATCTTTTCCCACATCTCAGTATTATGCTAAACAATACATACAACAGCTCAGGAATTTGGTAGTACAAGTTACATTTCTAGAATAGCTTTTAAACTGCTGACTGCTAAAAGCTAGGGAGGATAAAACCTGAATTATATCAACCTGTGTTGTCCTTTTTTCCTTAAGCTTCACCTCCAGAGACAGGATATTTGGCTATCTACAAATCTTTGGTTTGAACCATAACAGCCATTCTTTCTACTTTATTCTTTAGCTGTAGAGATCTTGCAAATAAAAAAGCATCACTCCTATGTTGAAAGTGAAGCTTCACCATGTTTAGTAAAAATGTATTTGTTAATGTCTTCTAGAAGAATATAATAGATAATGTTTTATTTTATTAGATAATCTTAATGATGGATTTAATAAAGTACATTAAAAACCTGATGATGTTTGTGTTTTTTTGATGTTTGTTTGGTTTTTTAGGTGTAAAAGTGTAAACTGGGAGGAACTTGTTCACTCATGATGAACCCTGCAAGGCCTGCTTAAGAAAAACAGGCAAAATGACCACATATGTACACAGTGACATCTAAACATAGCATGCAGTGTCAGTGGCTCCAGAGACTATAGGGCTGCCTAAACTGAAATGTTTCTGTGCAAAAACTCTACTGCATTTAAATGTTATGTAAACCCTATAGAAGAGATTTTAATGCCTTTTCCCAATGCTTTATTTGGTCTGGAGACTGTGCTTACTGCTGAAACCCTTTAAAGCCTGAGTATTAGATTTGAGAGATTCCTAGGGCTTTTGTCTTTAGTCAGAAGTTCACCTTAAGTTCATTGGATTCCAAGTGGATATCTTGGTTACTTGACCTGGCTGAACCAATAAGAGGGTGGTGGGAATCCTTTCCTCTTCTGTTCCCTTAGTGTGAATTTCTTCATTCTCTGAACTCTCTGTGCCAGAGAGTTTCTGCAGACAGAAACTCCTGTGAAGAATGCCCATAATACTTCCTCTTTTGGTTTAATTTATTCCATGAAATGGAATAGAAGCATCAACTCTTCTGTATTTGAAAGAAGGATTTTTATAGTGCATTTGAAACTGTTATTGTACAATAATTGGTTCTAGGCAGAAGGCTAGAATCAACTTTTATTGTCCGTTAAGGTATTTAAACTCTTTAGTGTTGCTGCCTGTATAGTTAAGTAAAAGCTTTTATACAAATACTTCAGATTCACTTTGGGAAAATAGTAGCTGTCCTGAAAATAGGAGTAGCATTTTAGAAGAGCAGTAAAACTGATGTTTTACATATACTAGTGTATAACACAATTAATTCAATAATATGCGGTTCCATAAAGAGAGAAATGTAACAGATCTTGCTGAATTATATTATTTTAAATGTAAATGTAATCCTTTTCTAAAGGCAGATTTGTTCCCAGGAATACAATTTGAAGTAATGAGGTAACCTAAATCTGTTGGTGCTTCTACGTAACGTTTGAAAGCTTCAAAGATGAAAAACAAATTCATTATTGTTTTGCTGTCAAGTTTAAATAATTAATTTGCTTGCTTACTATTCAAAGTGTACTAATAAAGTGAAATATCTGTCATTGTAAAGAGTCCACAGTCAAAAATATTAAATGTGGCTAGGAAATAAAACTTACTGAGCTAACATTTTATCATCTGTAGACCAGAGAGAGATTTTTTCTGTAATTCCATTACTGCAGATATCATAAAACTTCTGACAAGATTATCCTCCATAAAGCCATGTGAGTTTTAGTTAAGAAGAAATCTTCCCATGAAATATAATTTAGTACAAGAATTAAAATTAAATTCAGACAAGAATTATTGTTTAATACTTTTTTTTTTTTTTTTTTTTTAAATCAAGATAGACTTTTTTTAAGCACTAGGACCTCTGTCCTGGAAGAGGTATTTGAGTGGCTTGCACACTACATCTATAGCTGCTGTAGCACTTAAGTGTTAAGATTATACTTTCATAAATTGAGATAAAACCATAAAATACATTCAACAATGTATCATCCCATATACCAATTTAAAGACTTGAATATTCAATTTCCGCACATTTTGAAGCTGTAACACTTGCAGTTGAACTGTTTTAGTTGTTCTTTAGTTGGAGTGTGGATTAAAATGTCAATACAATTTAATAACTTCTTAGCCTTGAGGAAAACATAGTGGAAACAGCATGATGAAAACTAAGTCTGATTTGTTCAGAAGTGACACTGTGATTGGCAAGATGAATGACTCGTTGCTTTGCTTGATGAGTTTTCTTACGAAATATGATTAAGATGGCAAGCTGGTGTCCATAATGTACAAGGATGCTTTTATATTTTAGATACTGTTTACCGTTATATTAACAGAAAAAGCTCACCCTAAGCAGGACAGAGTTCAGTAGATGAAAAAGAAGAGCAAAAATAGTTTTCTTTCTTCCTCATACTATTTTTCTTTTTAGTGTATGGTGGCTAAACATGAAACCTGTAATTTTTTAATATTAATTTGAAAGAAATAAATGCCTGATTAAAACCCATATCATAAATTCACTTCTTATTATTTAGTAGAACCAGTATTTTAATTTGCAGTAATCACAGGAATATTTGTTACACTTGTATGCAAATTTAAATCCTAAATTTATTTCAAAGGTTTTTTTTATGGTTTTGGAAATAATGTAGCACATACAAGATAAAATACTGGGCCCAAATATGGATAAATTTGGAACTATCAAAATTGATGTGATCCTGATTGCCCATGTGATTTCTCAAACATTATTCTTTTGTTGGTTATAGTACTCTAATTTTACATTCCCAGTGATTAGTCATGATTTGTGCAAAGACATGATTATGCATGAATCATATAAAAGTTAGTTGCTTAAATAAGTGGCCTAAATAATGAAAAAAAAAAAAATCAGCTTTCCCAAGAAAGTGACAGGTTTCACCCATGACTGTATGCTAGAGATCATCGTAAGCCTCTATAGGTTTGGATGCATGGTTTGTAAACTATAGTAGGAGTAGTTCTGAAATACTTAAGGAATGAAATATTGTTATTTTTCAAGCAAATTCATCCAATTTTTGGGTTATTTAGCTCTATTTTTCTTTCCACAATTTTAGCAGGAGAAAATTAGCTTTTCTGAAAATGTTTTATAGTGAAATTTTCTCCTAAAAGGTGTTAGACCAGAACAGAGTCCCATTATTAAAATGTCTGCTTGAAGATGTATTTCAAGTTTCAAGCATTTTCAGATGGTGGTGTCAAAGAGAAAAAAACCCAACAAATTCAATATGGTGAGCACAGAAATAAGAAAGTGATGGCTCACAAAATTCTACCTCACATAATAGAAATTTGAGATGTGACTAAATGATGCTGGTTTTGGCAGAAATCAAGGTCGGAGTTCCTGAAGTATGTAGAAAACTTTCCTGGAGAGGCAAATTGGGAAGGCCATCAGAAGGCAATGTTAAAAATTACAGCCAGCATTTGGGCAGTTGATTCTTCGTAACAATACTATACTGCAGGAAAATCTGAAATGAGCTTTCAGCCTGATTCTAATTGTCCCTGATCAGAATCCTCCTGATTTACCAATTGGTGTTGCCACGGAGGCACAGTACACTCTGCTCGCTCAGTCAGACAACACGTGTGCTTTGCCTGAATGATTTCCCATGGCAGAAACACGCAGTCTGCTGCTGATGGCTGGGCAGTGATGGGCGTGCTACCTGAGCAAACAATACATTTTGCACTCATGAGGACTCTGAAGTATTACAGTCAGTGTCACTGGTTGCCAGATAAAACGAGTGTCAACGTACAGCACTCCAGCCAATCAATGCCATTGCAGTGTGCTTGGTCATTGTTAATTGTGACTAATGTACAGTGCTGTCTCAATCAATATAATTAGAAAATATCTTCTAGTTTATGATAGTAAGAGTTGTTAGCGCTACAATCTACTAGTATTTGATTCGGCTGAAAAGGCTGATCTGATGTGCACTTGATTTTCCTTATATTTTAAAGTTCCAGGTGCTGTGGAATTCATGGTAGCCTGTCTGAATACTAAACTATTCCATTGTGTTTCATGCCAGCTATACGCATGTCTATTCGTTAAGGGTTCAAGCTGTCCCATGAATAGCAAGAAGCATGCTTTCAAAGTAACACAGAATGATGGGATAATAGGTTGGATCTGAGAGATTAGTTCAAATGTTTTCACCAGGGGAGTTAACAAAAAGAAGACATAAGAGGGTGTTTGGGAAGAAAACAAATATGAAAGGCAAAATCAGATAAACTGTCTGAATTTCTGAAACAGTAATTCTTGAGAGCCTCTTTTGATCATACCTACCTGAAATGGTGACTACTCATTATTTAAAGAACATACCTTTACATTCATAAATAAAACTGGAATGCTTAAGATGTATCAGTGAAGGAATGCATTTACTGAAAAGAAGGAAGAATACTTTGTAAATAATGTTTTAATTTTTTTTTTTCAAGTTGAAGTGCATGCATGCTTTCAAGGTTGTATTGTGTAATGTGCATGGGAGAATGAATGCTTCTGGAATTAAACATTCATGCGATATAGTATGTGATTACGCTTCTGCAGTTTGTTGAGCATGCTGGGTTGAGTTAAATCTCTCTAGTGACCAGAAGAAGAAAAAAGGAATTGACTAGCCAAAATTCTGTCTGAATAGAATATTCTTCTGCTTGGCGAAACACTGCAGTAGGGAAATTCTTACTACTGTAGATGTCTCTGCATGATGATTTAGACATGGCTTTTACAATTTGTTTCTAGACCTCTGCAGTTAGTTTGAAAAGGAGAAGGAAAGCTATATATCTAGTGTATTTTAAGCATTAAAACCTTAGTTTTCAGCACATTTAGAACTGTGGGATTTTGTTTAAAAAATTAAGCAGTAGTATAAAAGGTTTTGTTCAACTCCATAATACCTGAATCTCTCATTTATCATTTAATAAAGGTACTGTTGAAAAGAATGTTAAAGACAGCTTTCGGTGTGAACCGAAATATGGAAGAAAGGTTTTATCTATTAAGCCATTGTTATGCTCAGTGATGAAAGTAATGAATGTATTAATGGAATAAATAAAGCTAATATCATTCTTTGAAGGCATTGCAAAGCATAAGTAGAGCTAGGGAGTTAAAGGATGGATAAAACTGGTGTTTTGGGAAACAATCAAAAAAGAATAATTTTTTTTTCTAAAACCTGTGTTCTCTGTTGTTAAGCATAAGTAAAAGTAATTTAACTTATTTATTTCACTTGTTATAAAATTGAAAACATTGGAGTTAATTTATTCAGCAATATAGCAGGCTGTATTTTGTCAGTCTACTTTTTTGAAGTGACAATTATTATGAAAGTCTTAAAACTGTTGAACATGAATGAAAAAAGCAACTTTTTAGAGGAGAAGATTTTAATTTCATATATTCCTTTTCTTCCACAAAACAGTATAGTTCACTAGTTTCCTTTTAAAGAATTTTGTGGTTCAGAACAGTAGAATTTAAGCCCTCTTAAATTAGGCCACCATGATTATAACTCATAATCAGTACTATTTGTGATGACCATGCACTCATACCTGTTCAAATTTGTTGTAATTAGCACATAAGAACTTATTTGCTCCTTTTCCACAAATCTGCAGCTTCTTCCTGTTGTACATAAGATGATTACTCTTGGACATGAAAGGTGGTCAGTGGTTTCTACTGCCTCTTCCCTACAACATACTTTTTAAAAATTTCTCTAATAAAGAGTTATTATACGTGGAGAGAAATGGGACAAGCAAGTCATCTGGCTTATTTTGCTTGAATATATCTAGATGCTGAAAATAAGGGATATTCTTGATGTGTAGCTATTTAGGGTAGAAATTCCCCATTTTAACCAAGATTCAGAAAGTGATTTGTCATTCTTTATACTGGACATGTTGAGCTTTGCAGGATGTGTATGAGTATAGAGAAGAAACTTTGTAGCTTGACACTATCAAAGGTAGCACTGGTTTATAAGACTGGCACAAGGAATACAAAAGTATACTTTTAAGCTGCTGACTTCAGTTTACCAAAAGAAGAAAAGAAGGTGATCATGCAATTAATTTGTAAGGGGAAATATATATGCGAACACTGAGAGGAATAACCTGAATAAGCTCCGCTACATATAAATTATTCTCTCTTGTTTTGAGATTTGATTAAAAGCCTTGATTGAAACCTCTGTCTTTCTGTTACGTATTAAGTGTGAAAACACTGGTGTAGTGTGTGACTAAGTGCTCCATTTAAAAAGAACAGGTAGTTAACCTACCATTACATCATGGGTGTGGGTGTTGTGAAAAATGAATACTGAATCAAAATGAAAGCCATCAGTACAATGCCACTGGGAAAGAAACTTCATGTTGCTTACTCTGTTCTGCAACTGCGTTGAATTAGTTGATTATGCACACTCTTACTATAATTTGTTTACAATCTGGTAGGGTGACTTAGAGAACAGAAGGAAAAATAGGAGGAAGGACTGAAAGTTTTGATAACGTTGCTCAAACTTAAGTTCAGTACTAAGAATCCATATTCAAAATGACAGCAGAGAAAAATATACAGTTGTAATTCCAGCTGTGAGATACCTCACTGGTACATTTCAGTCATAGGGCTGGTAGCTATCATTGTGTTGTAGTACCTAATATATTGAGATAACTGATGTTTCTTAATTTTTAGGTTTCAAATTTTTGCCTTAGCTGATATTGATATTACATGAATTGTTTTTCTTTTTCATTTTGGTGCTTAATGGATGCTTTTGGATTAAGCTCTTTCTGAGCAGTAAATCTTGGTATGTCTACTTCCTGTTATATAGGGTTCCATGTGTTATCTCTATCTAATACTCATTCACATTCATCTAGCTTTTAAAAATAAGTAGAACTGTAGAATTGCTCAGGCTGGAAAAGGCCTTCAAGATCATTGAGTTCATCCAACCTTGTCTTACCCCTATTGCCCTATTCCTGACGACCCACCACTAAATCATGTCCGCAAGCACCACATCCCCGTGATTTTTAAATGCATTCAGGGATGGAGACTCATCCACCTCCCTGTGTAGCCTGTTCCAGCACTTAACAACCCTTTCTGTAAAGAATTTTTTCCTAATATCCAACCTAAAGCTCCCCTGATGCAACTTGAGGCCATTTCCCCTTGTCATCTCTCACCAGTGAGAAGAGACCAGCCCCAGTCTCATTGCAACCTCTTTTCAGTCATTTTTAAAGAGGGATAAGGTCTCCCATCAGCCTCCTTCTCCCCAGACTAAACAGCCCCAACACCCTCAGTCCCTCTTCATAGGGGATGTTTTCCAAACACTTCACTAGCTTTGCCCTTCTTTGGACCTGCTGCAACACCTCAATGACATTTTTGTATTGTGTCCTAAACACAAAAGAAAATTTATCATCTGTCTTAAATCTCAGCCTAACACCGTAGATAGCCTCATTCATTTGGATTCACTGAAGCTGCTTGTAAGGAGGTGGTCACTAAGTGCGAGGTCTAACATACTAAAAAAAAAAAGGTGAAAAAAAAAATCATATGAATCAAATGGATTTCAGTTTTTGTGGGTTAGTTGTGGTTTGTTTTTACTGAAATCTCTCTGTTGGTATTACAATAAATATCTTCTAAGCCTGAGAAGAAAAACTGCTAGTTTTCACCTGTAATTTTTTTTGCTGCTCTCAACCGCATTAATATTCAGAATCAGTATTAACTGATTATTATTATTTTAAGTTTTTTTCAAACAATGAAACCCATTATTTTACTGAAAAAAGACACTGAAGTATAAAGCTAGCACTGTAAAATAAAATGTATAATTGCTGTCATTATTGCCCACTTCAGAATTTAAAATGAACATGTCTTTGGTAATGGAATACAATTTTTGAAAGCTCTTGAATATTGAAAGGCTAAATTTTGTTTCCCCCAACAGGTTATGAAGGATAAATGCCCAGACCTTTTGACTAGAAAAAATAGGTAGTCAGCAACATGACTTCATGGCATGACAAGAATTGTAGCAAAGTAAGGTATTTTCCTACTTTCATAAAGTTAAGACACTAGATGGGATAATTCATGTGTTTACATTTATAGGCTGTGCTTGCATCCTTTGAATGGAACTGTCTGCAGTACAGGCTTGTGAACATACTAGGGCTCAGGGCTGAAGTTTGTGGCTCATGCTTGCATAGAGTTAGGTGGAGGATTAACATCTCTGCAGCATCTTGGGAGCATAACACCATGAACAGCGTAAACCTGATTGAAAGTGGAATGTAGATTCATAAGATACAAAAGTATGTGTGGGAATACTTAGGAAGACTTCAGGAACTACTATGTAGTTGAAGTTGGCAATTGCAAAGCTGTGTTTTTCCTAGCATAACTGTCCTGAAGGCAAACTACTATTCAGAAATAAGTTACCTAGAATTGATGATCTTATTCCTAGATAAGTGCTCTTTATAATGGAGGAACAGAGGTCTTTGGTAGTGCCTTTGGAACTAGTACTTTCTAACACGCACCACAGAAACAAATTAAGATATCATTGCCAATAAATATTTCAGTCCATATTTGCTTGCATTAATGGTGGTGACAAACCAAGCTTTTAGGCTCTTTAGGACAAAGTGTTACTCTCTGTTACCCTTCACAGGTATTTTTACTGTATTATTTCTGTGCACATTTTCTAGACCTTTTTTAGTGAGTCAGGTATTTTTGTGCATCTGAAAATTTTAGGCAAATCATCTCGAGTAGATACACATGCAAAAGCATGTGATGTTCTTTAAGTATTGCTAAGTATGGACCCAGGGGTTGATAACTGGGTCCAGTTCTGTTTAGGATTAAATTGATGACCTAGATGATGGGACAAAATACATTGCAGACAATAGAAAACAGGGATAAATGGCTGATGCACCAGATGATTGTTCTTGAGAGGGTACAGAAGTGGTTTGAGAAGAACCTGATGATATTCAGCAAAAGGAAATGCCAAGTCCTGCACCTGCAGATGACTAATGCCATGCACTTCTATGCTGCATGTGCCCTTGCAGCAAAGAAGGCAAGTGGTATCCATGGATGCAGTAGAAAAAGATTCTTGTAGCTGATCTTGCTTTGAGAAGGGGCATTGGGGTAGAATATCTCCAGAGGTCCCCTCCTGCCCTAGGTATTTTCCAATTCTGTGAGTATATGTGATCTGGCATCTAACAGCAAGATCCAGATAAAATTGGGCAAAAGTTGTTGGTTGAGTCAGCATATAGAGTACTTGCTATTTCCTGTACTGAAAAGCAGACAGGGAACCAGAGGAAATTTCTGGAATTACATTGGGAGATGATTGGGAGGAGAAACAAAAATGTAAACTCCATTCCAGCAATGACAGTACAATAACAGGAACATTAATTTAATGGTTTGAACTAATCAATATGTTGACTAACACCTTCCAATGCAGCTAACCAAAACAGTGCTCACTGGAATATTCAATTTTTAAATGATAGAAAGTTGCTCTTCCAACTGAGATGGATTTTTAATTAGAATTACTTTCATTTTTGAACGGTATAATTTGTCAGAATATGACCTCATAATTCATAACTTCGAAAGCTGCCTAATTCTATTTTTTTCTACTTTAAAGCAAAAAAGCTGAAGGTCCAAGAAAATTTATGCTAAGAAGTCACTGACATGACGAATTTCAATATCTCTAAGTAATTAGTTAAGTTATGCTTGTCTCTTTCATTAAAAGCACCATTAGACAGCCAGATGCAAAAGATGACTGTGGTAAATGGTTTTTCAGGTAATTTTAGAGAATGTTAAATGTGGTTGTCATTTCAATTGATCACTATGCATCTTTTCTTAAATATCCATCCATCTACTTGAGCTGTCCGCTCAATAAATTGTATGTGGAAATAATTAGGATAATTTAAAGAAAAGAATTCCCCCTGTTTAGATAGCTGCAGAATGTTTTCTTTGTTTCTGTGGATTTTTTTTTCCATTCTCTCCTGAGATTGCTGAAAAAATTTATACTACAGGCATTTCTCTCTCCTTTGTTTCTTAGCACATTTCTTCCTGTTTCAGGTTTCTTTGGGAAATAAAGAATACAATCAGTGTGCTGAGTAGAAAATTGTAAATCTGTACTGTATTGCCTGCAGTCTGCTCATGCTTGCCTTTTGTTTTACTGAAAGAAGTGCACAGAAAGCTTGATAGGAGCACTGATTGCTGTCATAGCACATGGCTGAACTAAAGCACACCTTCCTCCCTGTAGATGTGCACACTTTGCCAGTGAAAGCCCACAGTATTTGGGTTATTCTTCAGATCCTGTTATTGCCATGTTAATGCCCTGTACAAAAGCTAGAGCAGGAAATGGACTAAATTGAGGATTTTTTTCATCTTGACTTTTTGAAAAAAGATGGGTTGGTTATTTGCAATTTCCAGCATTGCTGTTATATGAGGGAGGCAAAGTGCTGATAAAGAATATAGAATGCAATGTTATGGCTGTTACTGAATGCTCAAGTAATAATAGTGGCAGAGGTGGTATTAGAAGAGGGGAGAAGGCAGCACGGTGAAGTAACATTCTGAGTCTGATAGCAAATTCATTGACCAGAACCCACTAAGTTTAATTCTCACATTGCTTCTATAGTGATAATGACATTCCTCTAGTGTCCCTAATGAACCTTATAGCTTGTGGAGGTAAGATACTTGTAAATAGTCCTAAGTATCTCAAAGTGCATCTTCCATGCAGTGTGTCTGTAGACTCTAGCATGATGTATCCTACTTACACTGCATGACAACAAACACTTTTCTCTCTCTTTAACTTATCTAAATTTGACCCTTCACAATTCTGGGCTTTCTTTGTTATCTTTTGAGCAAAACTTGCTTGTGTGGTGGTAGTGAGGAGCTGCAGTCCTGAATTTTCTAACTGTGTTAAAGATTCTGTCTCAACTCTTTGTTGTTGTTTATGCTGATTTGGTTAGACCCGGAAATTTTAATCTGGTTTTGGTCCCATGATCTGACATTACACAAAAGACAGTTCTCTTTTGGATGGAATTGATGCTTAGAAATTTTCCATTGTTTTCTTTCAGAATATGCTGTCTTTCCTTTTTCATTTACTGTTGTCTTTTCTTTTGAAGATTTTTTTTTGGGGGGTTTTGCTTGTTTTTTTAATCTAATGATATTTGAGCATCTAAATACAAGATTATTTGAACAGAGTACTTTATTATGACAAAGCAAACTAATAAACTCATCCACTTATATGCTACAGTACTCCTTTAATGCAGGGTCCTTATAGATGGTGCTATTAGAGATAGGAAGAGCTAACATGAATCAGAAATATCAGATGCTCTTTCAAACATATTTTCTCTCCCCAGATTTTAAAGGAGCTAGTATTCTAAATGTCTCTTCTACATCTTATTTATTTTGTTTCATTAGCAAGGATCTGTTATTCAAGGAGGCCATTAAAATTTAGGAAAGCAAAAGTAGCAACTTAAGCTTGTTTGACTGGTTTGTGTAAAGTAATCAATAAAAGATTGGCCACAAATCATAAGTCATGATCAGCTCATCTAAGTTCCCTTATATGATCTTCCATAAAGCATTTTTTCTAAATATTTAGCATTAGTTCTACCCAGATGTATTTGAAGCACAAGGGTTATGAATTACATTTTCAGAGAGCGGAAAGCTAAGTAGACTGGTCCAAAGGGATAATCAAATGCAGAAGGTATTTATTTTGGTCTGAAGTATACTAAAATAAAGTATATGAAAATGAAAGAGAGCACATTAATAAAGTTAAGTAATAGTAAATCATCCTGTGAATATTTGAATCCTTTTGACTTTACTGAAACTTTTCAGTGCTTTCAGTTCTGCTCAGATCCTGTATAGGTATGTGCATAGATCTGCAAGATAGTTGATTAAATACAACAGTTTAAAGTTGAGTTTGTGGGAAAAAAAGGAGTTGTTCAGAAGCACAAGACTGGACTAGATATAGTAGGAAAAGTGATACTGGCTAGAGACGATGATTTAGAAAGCTGGACTATTTCAGTGAAGAAGAACTGGTGAAGAGCAGGGAGTCTGGGATTAAAGATAGTGAGAAGCTAGCAGAAACTAAAGTTAAAGGTGAAGAGCGTCTGACTGACAGTTGGGTGGGAAAGCAGGTAGTGGATGATGTGCAAAGGGCCTGCTGAGATATCCTGTGTGGTGAATTCAGATCAATTAGGACTAGGAAGGGGAGGGCAGAGTTGTGAACATGCACATTCTTTCTGGGCTCTGAATGGTCCATGAGGCTTCAAAGACTTGGCTGTTCTGCTGTTGTCAGGAAAACTCCACCACAGGCAGTCTTTGATTTTGCAGTCCCTCTGCTCTAGATGTTTTCTGTAGATCTGTTTTCAGTAGATACACCTTCTTTGAAAATGGAAGACTGCATAGTGGAATTACCGGTATCCTTTTTGCCAGATTTCTATTTGTCAAGGTAGAAATATTCCCTGACCCAATGTGTATTTCCATGAAATTCGGGAAGGTCTTTAGGTTCATTGTACTGTCTTATTTCTGGCTTCCCCAGCCTTTGCCAAGCCATCTTGACAATCCATGTGCTGCATTCAAAATGAGGATATTCCTACCTAGTCCCTCTCTAGCAGCTTCCTGAAACATTAAGTACCACACCTAGCTGGCTGCATCATATCAGTGTCCTTGGTGTTCAATTGCTACTTGCAAAGTTGCTTTCAAGACAAGAGTGCCATTTGGGCACAGATTCCTGTGAACTTGAATTGGGTGGAAAATCCTAAAAACTTGAAATGTGTGCTTCTTTTTTTTTTTTTTTTTTTTTTTTTTTTTTCTTCTCCTTTTGTTGTTGTTCTGAACTATTCAAAGAAACTCTTCCACAAGGAGGAGCTTCTGTCATTTTATGACAGAGTAAGAGAGGGCTTTGACAAAGGACACCTGTCTTTTTTAAAGTCATTATTTAGTGGGTGGAATACTGGGCAGTACTGGTCCCCAAAGACCTTTTTGCCTTTATGATTCTTTGTAACACTAGGTAGTTACTCAAGCCATACTTCTTACAAATGGTTAACAAACAGTGCTTTTCATTTTTCAGAGCAACAGCTTGAAATTTCTATAGAAATATCTTCCAGAAATGCTGAGCACTTATAACTGTAGCAAATGAGAATGCTAGTTTGAATGAATGAAACAACATATAGCAATCACCTTCTGAAAAATCATTTGTTAGAGTTATCAAGTTGGGTGTGAAAATTAATAGGTTTTTTTTCTTAGTCTGTCTATGCCTCAGTCAAGTATCTGTAAAATAGTGAGTGATATCATCTTTCATTTTGCTGGCCATTTTAAAGATTGATTAAGTTTTGTGAAGCAGTCCCCTGCTCTGCAAAGTGCCACTGAAAGTTTGAGACAAATGAACAGATTTATCAAGCTCACCATAGGTTTTAACAGTTTGCAGCAAATGTTGACCAGCTGCTGATTAGTAACTTTTCCTTTGTCACATGTACTGAATGGCACAGAGTTTCTGAGGAGGGGAAAGGCAATAGTTTAGAAACTTTCATAAAGTGTATACACGAGTGAGGTGAATTCATGGGTGAGTACCCAAGCAGTGGTGGGGTTTGGCTTCTTATGAGGTTGACTGTACAGTTTAAAGTCATGTTCTTTTAACAGTCTTTTGGCTTTGTAAATCTAAACCTGTATTTCAAATTCAGCTGTAAAAGCAAGCACTGTTTTCAACAGAGTAAATTGTGTCCTTATGGAAGGTAGTGGAAAATTTCCATAATCTGTGCTTTTTTCCTGTAACTTTTCACTCATCAGCGATGAATGAAAAGATGTATGAGAATGTGCATGACTAGCTTGGATGTCAGCTTAGAAATGGAAGAACTTGTTTTATTCCTCCACTGAAATGTCATGCACTGTGTTCTCATGTAGCACTCAGGTTGCTGTGGTTCTCTGAACAAAATCTGTATGTATCATCATAAAATCTTTTCAGAATTCCTAAAATTTTAAATTATTGCATTCCCCAGGAATGTACTTCAGTGACAGGTAACTCTTCAGCAATGCTGCCAGAAACACAGAACGGATGACATGGACATTGTATCTTATCAACTGCATTTGGCACCTAGGCGTATTATGTTTAGTGTGATTGGAACAGAAAGAGTCTCTCTTACTGAACACTTACCAGATTGATTTGATTGCTTTTGATTGCTTTGTCAGTGGTACATGTTTTAAATTTTGTCTGGCTTAGAAATTAGTTGTTTCCAACTGAAATTATTTTTTTTCCCAAAATATTCCCCCTTTTTTTTATAACAGAGAACAAACCCCAGTATAATTGATTGGGATTCAAAGGGGATGCAAATAAATGCTGAAATGAGCATTTGAGTGTTCCTCTCTAGATGATTTAAATGGGATGTGTAGTGTCGCTCATGTGCCTCACAGGTCATCTTGTTTCTCAGTTATATACTGGAGGTGCATCAAAAGAATCCTGGAACAGAGCAACACTAATTACATAATCAAAGTCTACCCTCTGGACAAATAATGGTCTCAGTAACAAACACTGAAGGTTTGTACACATTCCATCTTAAAAACTCTTAATTCTCTTCCCTTTTTGCATATGCTTTATTTGAGGAAAAAACTTTCAAGTTCACTTTGCTAAACATAAAATGTCTGTTTTTTCTCTTGCTTTGTCTTCAGTTTCTTTCTCTATTTTTTGTGTAATTTCTTGCAGACTCTACCTCTTGCTTTTTTTCATTAATGCCTGACATCTTAAATTGTGGTCAAAGAGAATTTCTTATTCTTCCTTGCTTTTTTCTGTAACTCTGTCAATACACTAGTTCTTCTCTATTTTCTACTCTCAGTCTTCAAATTCTTCCATTTACCCAGACTGTAAGAACAATGGTATTATTTCCAAATCAGATTATTTAATAATTGTAATATTATTGTTACTATGTAACATTGGGGGAGAGTCTGTTGTGTTTCTAAATCATTTTTACCAAAAAATCATTTATGTATACATACATCTTGTAGAAATTGATGATGAAAGCAGATAAAAATTGAAAGAAAACATTTTCTGCTGGTGTGGAACTATATTTAGTTGTTACCTGTTCAGATTTCAATCTGCGGGAAATATTTGTTAACTTACATCTCTTCTCATCTTTTTATCTCCCAGACTAACTGCATTATCACTGTTGAAGGAACAGTGAGCTTCTAAGATAATAACTTTCACTGGGAAACACGACTGCTTAATAGTGCCTTGAATTTTGAGGCAGAAAGTAAGATGGTCTACTTTACCTGTTGCACGTCTATTCTGGGAATAGACTCTTACACTCTAGCAATTTCAACCTGTGTTTTGGTCTAATGCTCATAGTTCAGCAACAGTGATTGCCAACAAGTTTATTATTAGTTTTATATAAAGGGAAAGAGTAAAATTGCATTTCTTTTTGCAAGAGTAAAACATAGGCTGATCCATATTGCAGCTGATTGCTGCAATTTTGAAATGCTACTTCATAATCAAATTCTTTGTACAATGCTTCTGAAATCTCAAGAAGTTGATAACTGTAGTTCAGCAGTTACACATGGTATGCAATTTGCTGATCCAGAAAATTGGTGCAAATTACACTCCTAGGTTGATTTTAATTCAGAAAATTCTATTTTAATCAATGATATTGCTATAATTTTACTTCGAGGTTACTAAGATCAGGACTTCACATTTTTCATTAATGTAATACTGAATTGCAAATTCATCCTCTATTTTAGAGATAATAGTCTTGCACAGTACTCATATATTCAGTACTGACTCTGGGACTTGAGAAGTCTCCCATGTCACAGTAGGAGAAGCAGCCCCCACCTTCCTTCTCAGGGGAACTTGTCTTTTTTGGTGATTAAACCTTTTAGTGATAAACCCCCTGTTTATGTTGCTCTCTGGTGATTCCAATCTGTGCATTATCTTGAAGTGTGCATTAGGTGTGGGAAGTCCTTCCACGAGTTGTGTTCTCAGAGTCAGGCTTAGATTCTACCATAGGTACAGAGTACTGGCACTTTCCTAGGTGTTCAGAATGGTACTGGCATTTTTGTTGTCTTTGGAGGGGGTAGTAGTTTTAACTGCCTGTAGCCTTATATATATGATCATTTGCTACTCTTGACTGAGGAAATGTAGAATCCAAGTACATCTTTGCAGAGGGCCAGTCCCTTGTGGTGCCAGTCTGTCCTTACAGAATGAACCTCTTGGAATGTAGATTACCTGCTGACTCTCTGCTTCCTCTGAACTGCCAAGAGAAGCAGGCAAAGGAATTTTAGTGTACAGCCCAGAGCTGAGTTTTAAACATACTTGATTGTGTGCGGTAACTAAAGCTGTTGAGAAAGAACATTACAGCCATCTTTTCAACATTTCCCATTTGGAACAATAGCTCCAGTTGTCTCTCAGAACACTGGCGTCAAATAGCTGGCCAACTAACTAGTTTCCAGTAAGTCTTAAGTAGCTACATCTGTCAGATAGATGCTGCAACTGTGCATTATTGACTGACTACTGACGAACTTGCATTTGGAGTCTGATGGATGCTCCAGACTACCAGATAGTCATTGCTTTAGTCATTGGGACAGAAAATAATTGGAGAATGTGATATATCGAAACCCTTTTGCAAACTGTCTAGAGATGGAAAGCTTAGATTTTGTTAAATGTGTCTAGATCTATGCTGGTTAGAGGATTAAAAGAAGAAAAGTGTAAACTAAGCAAATAGCTGTAAAAATAATGGATCGAAACGCAGTCATCTTCCTGCCTTAATTTGACTTCTTTTGTCAGAAATACTGGAAGAACCTGCAAACAATAGTCTCTCCCTGTGGTATCACTAATTAATCTCTGTATGAATTGAACAAAACACCTGAAAGAACAACTGCAAACCCAGCAATATGTAGGGATGCCACCGTCTGTCCCTGGGTCATGCTTTCCTAGCTCACATATGGGCAACAGCATGAAACATGAAGTGATTTATCTGTTCCCAATATATTTAAGCCTAAAAATACTGTAGCAGCATTGAAAAGCTATTCAGAAATCTTATGCATTGAATTTTTTCCTTTTGTTTTTGCAGTATGCTGACAGTCTCCCCGCTGATAGTTTGATAGAGTGGATGTTTTCTCTAACTTCCCTTAGCAAGTTATTCTACCCCTCTCCAAGCCCATTCTTCCGTCCCTTGATTTTTGTAAGATTTACATCAGCTTTTTTAGCAAGCTACTATAAAAATGTCTTCAAGTCCATTTACAATATATGCTTAATACAAGCTTTAGAACACTGAGCAGAATGCAAATGACTGAACTACTTTGAATAAACAACTGGATTTTTAAATTCACCAGATTCCTTTTTTATTTCGTCTTTGGAAGATCCCTGACTTTGAATTGTTTGTGCTATTATTTGCCTAAGGGTGTGTTTGAATACTAAGAGCTTTGATTTGAATAGGTGAATAGCCTTATGTGTTTTTGTTTTCCCTCCATTTTCATAATTTTAGCAGGAAAAAGTGAAAGGACAATCTTAGCTGAGATATTTGGCATATTTTTGCATTGAGATTTAGCTCTACTTCATTGTATAGGACAATTCAGCTCAAGTAGGTAGGAGAAAATGTGAACCGAGAATGATGGACAGAAAAAGGAACTTGGAGAAGATCTGTTTTGCAACTGTGCAACAGTCAGTAACTACAGATCAGTTACAGCTAATGTGACAGATGAAAAAACCTCAGGTGTACTCTGAAAAGGCACTCTAAGACAAGGCTACATATTAGTCACTCCAACTGTCATCTTTGTATAGTGGACTCTAAGAAATGTGTTCCCAAACTGTAGTGATTTTGTTTCTTTTTCTGTCAACACTGATACTCAGGATTACATGGCAGTAAGAACAACAACTTCATGAAATATCTAAGAGAGCACTTTTTCTTACTGAATTTCAGACTCTTTATACACTAGTAACATTTTTTCACACCTTAAATAGTCATTGAAGTTGCATATGAAGTAAGTAAATTCTCTGCTTGTCATGACCTCTTCAAAAGAGGTTGAGTTTTCCTTTGTTTACATTGCCCTTCTGGAGACATATGATGACTAAGGGAAAAGATAGCAGTTTTCACCACCTGTTCTGTCTGAATGACTTCAAGATGAATGTGGAAAGAATCTGAGGGATAAGCTAGAAACTTGAGCTTTGACTTCCAAGTATAAATGTAGATAAGAGAGGAATCATAGGACATGCCAAATTGGAAGGGACCCATCGTGACTACCAAGTCAAGCTCCTGTCCTTGTGTAGGGCATTCCCAGAATCACACCATGTGCCTGAGAGTGTCAGCAGGCTTGGTGCTGTAACCACTCCCCTGAGGAGTTTTGCTCAACTGCCCTCTGGGTGAAAACCTTTTCCTGATATCTAACCTAAACTTCCCCTGATTCAGCTTCCTGCCATTTCCCCAAATCCTGTCTTTGGTCACAGGAATGAAGAAATGAATGCCCCTCATGAGGGAGACATAGACTGCAATGAGGTCACCCCTCATCCTCCTTTTCTCCAAACTGGACAATCCAAGTGACCTCAGCCTCTCCGCATAAACTCATCCCTTCTAGACCCTTCACCATCCTTCTTGCTCTCCTTTGGACACTCTCCAATAGCTTGGTATCTTTTCTATACTGCCCAAAACTGATCACAGTGAGCTCAAGGTGAGGCCATACCAGAGAGAGTGAAGTGGGACAGTCACCTCCCCTGACCAGCAGCTGGTGATGCTGTTCTTGATGCACCCCAAGACACGGCTGGCCCTCATGGCTACCAGGACACACTGCTGGCTCATGTTCAGTTTGCCATCATCCAGGACCCCCAGGTCTCTTTCCACCACACTGCTCTCCAGCCACTCACTCCAGAAGAGACAGTTTTTCCTAAGCATATCTCATTGTTTTTCCTAAGTGTCTCTTGGCAAGGTATTGTTTCCTCTCTGTCTGAGATGCAGGGCTTGTCTTTCATTGCTGTAAGTGGAGTCCTGCTTAATAAAATCACCATTTAAGCACAAATTAAGTCTGAAACTCATTTGAAAGGTTAGTTTGTTTTAAAGTGATGTTGTAATGGAGGAAACAGAGGATGATAAATGTATCAGATTTTCCCTTTTCTAAAACAATCTATACAGATTTTAAATTCATTTTACTTACTAGAGGTGGACAGTTTGAGATTTTCTCCACAGCTCTGGGAAAAAAAAAAAAGCTGAACTATCTAATTTTCTTTGTTCGGGAAATGTGCTTATGCATTCCAGTTCAATGTCATTTCTCAACTGCAGTTATAACACGTGGTTCCTATTCAGTTCTGCTTATTTTATGCTGAATTACTGAATAGTCAAAAGACATTTCAGCTGCTGTTTTAAAAAGTAAAAGCTGGGCTGTCAAGTTATAAAACCAAGGTTTCATTTCTTTTATTTTTATCAAGAGAAAATATTCATAGTTGTTTTTCGTGATTGAGAGAGTGCTCTTGGAACAGCTAAATGTACAATAAAAATGCAATTCAAGCTTTGCAGATTTTTGTATTTTCAGACATACTTTCAAGAACAACATCCAAAAATGTGATTTTTTTTTTCAGTTGTACTGTGTACCAATCATGGTTTAACCCCAACTACTCACTAAACACTGCACAGCCCTTCACTCTCTCCCCCAGCAGGATGGGGGGAAGAAAACTGGACGGGTAGAAGTGAGAAAACTCATGCTTTGAAATAAGATTAGTCTAATAATTAAATAGTAATAATAATAAATTGTGATGAAAAGAAAAAGAAAAACAGAGAGAAATAAAACACAGAAAAAACAAGTGATGCAAATGAAAAATATTGTTCACCACCAACTGATGGATGCCTGGGCAGACCCCAGGCAGCAGTCCCTCACAAAACTTCCCTGTAGTTTTATTGCTGAGAATGATGCCATACGCTATAGGGTATCTTTTTATTTTGTTGGGGTCAGCTGTCCCAGCTGTGTCCCCTCCCAAATTACTGTGCACCCCCTCACTGGTGGGGTGGCATGAGAAGCAAAAAAGGCCTTGAATGTGTACAAGAAATACTCAGCAATAACTAAATCATCCCTGTGCTATTAACATCGTTTTCAGCACAAATCCAAAACATAGCCCCATAGTATGAAGAAAATTAACTATACCAGCCAAAACTAGAACAACACCTAACTTCTATACTGAAGTAAATTGTACTCTGGTCTGGACTGCTTCTTCTTCAGAATCTGTACCAAATTTTTTTTAGGAACATCAAAGTTTGAGTGTTTTTTGTGCATTAATATTGTATTCTCACAAGTACTAGAGAGTTATTAGAGATAAACACAGATTCTCTGTTTTCATAAATTTGCTGTCACAGATGCTTCCAATTTTGTGTCTCTTCTCTCCACAGTGTGATGTTTTATAACCAAAGGTCTTACTGCTCTATGGTCTTATTCTACTTGATTTATCTTTATCTGTGTTTACATTAGCAAGTAGCACTGTCCAACAGGAGTGGATTTAGAAAATCAGTAGACTTTTAGGACACAGTATTTCTAGATATTCTGGGAGTTGTACTTCCAGTTAGCTCTGGCCTAATCCCATAGTCCAGTCTCAGTGAAAGAATGGATTGAATTAGGTGTACTCAGGAAATGTGCCTTCCAGTTCTGATTCATTCAAAAGGCATCCTGTTCACTCTCCCTGAGAGGCTTCACAGCGTAGACCACATTATAGGAAGGGAGGAAGATCAGGGTGCAACAGCACACTTCTAGTCAAAAGTCATATTAAAATGTAGGTGCACTATCTCTTTCTCCTGGTTTACTCCAAAAGCTCAAAGTTACAGGAAAAAGTTGACCTACATTTACATACCCAGTTAGTAGCATGCACCTAACAGCTGACAGAAGCTTAGTACAGTTCTGTTGCTTGGTTTGATTCTTCAATTTAATTTTTCAGGGAAAAGCCTTTGTTTGTCTTGTTGTGCTTTTGTTGTGACACTTTGCATCATTTTTCATCCTCATGGACTGACGATATGCAACAGAACTGTAATTTATGTAGGGTTTTTTTCTAAATTTGTGTGTAACTTCTGAGGATCTGATCTGAGCTGGTAAATAAACAATATAGGTATTTCTGTATGAAATATTCAAAATATCATTGTGATATTGCTTTGCAAATTAACAGCATTAAGGATCAGGGTTTGATTACATGTTTTTTATATGCTTTATTATTTTTATGTCACTTTTACCTCCAGTTGATTGAATGGAATTAATGAGGAGACAGAAAACATCTAATGGATACTTTGTAGCAAAATATTGGAACTACCACACAATTAATTTGTTGTCCACTGTAAGATTTTATAGTTTTGTATATATTGATTATAAATCTAATAGTTTTGGTAGACTGCACTGTAGTTCTTTGAGGAAAATGATGAGAGTGATCTAGAGCAAATGCATAATTTTTTTTCCCTGATTGGATGCAAGCCCATAATTTCTTTGTTTCAGCAGGTCAGTTACTCCTGTACTGCCATCATGGACTGATGATTTGTGGGGTGGTTGCTGGTAGTGATGAGGGTGTGTCTGTAGCAGGAGGAGTTGTATTTTTGCAAATATTCATGTGTTGTAGCATCATCTGGGTTTTACTAAGTCCCATATGAAACATACATAGGCTTTTTTTTCTAGCTTTTGCCTTCTGATAACTTTATATAAACATTTGCTTCGTACTAACAGATGTCTCCTAAACTGATAATAGGAGCTGGAAACACATCATCCTAACCTTAATTACATGCTCCAGGCTCTCATATTTTACACCAGCTCTGTCAAACACAGACTATATTTTGACTGAGATAGAAATGTTTAATCAGATCGGCATGAACAAAGACGAGGAATTTGCTCTACCAATTTTTTTTTCAAATTTGTTACAAATTTAATATGCAACTTGCCTATCATGCAACTGTAACTAGAAAATGATCTCTGTGTTTCAACAGGAGTGGAATGGTGTACTTGTTAGATCTTAGCAAAATGGCTCCCAATGGTTTGTGATTATTTGCAGTTAATAATGGTTTGCCTTAAATTATTTCCCATCCTCTGCCTGCTCCCTTTCTCAGAAAATCATGCTGCTAAGTTTACCAGGTACACAATCTATGACATACTTATTGTAGAAATCACGGGAGTTTTATGTTGCATTTTTGAAGAAATTTGGTGGTGAAATGCAGATAAGAAAATAAGCCAGATATTAAACATTAAGGACATGCCTAAATCCTGTGTTCCTACATAGTCCTATAGATTTAGATTGTGATTCTTCTTTGGGGTTATCTAACCATGTACTTCTAAAGAATAACAATGCTACATTTCCAAACTTGTTTTGTTGGACTAAGCAAACCAATTTCCTTCCTATGTCTTTTTTTATGACATTAGCAGTTTTTTTCTCTGTTCATCCATGGAGCTAGCCTCCATATTTTCTCTGCTTTTAGTTCATTTACTGTTGTTTGGTTTTTTTTCCAATGTGGATAATTGGACTTAGATTACATGTTTCAGATGGAGTCTCTCCCATGCAGAGTTTTGTAAAAAAAGATTTAATAGCTGTCCATGTCTATCAAAATACTTCTCCTGATGCACCTTAAAATTTCATGTACCTTTTTCACAGCTGCATCATGCCAATGATTTATAGTCAACCTGTGACTATGAAAAATACAGCCAGGCCTTTTTATCATTTTTAGCTTGTGAGCTCTCATTCCATATCATGGATTCATGTTAATAGCCCTTTACCCTTGTTCTATTACACTGCATTCCATTTCAATTACAAACCTCAAAGCACCTAAATTTTCCATTCCTCCTTTGTATTGATGTCTCCCAACTTTGTGCCACAATCTATTTTCATCATAGCAAGTCTATCCTTTTGCTAAAACCATTTAAAAAAGCATTATATTAGCCTTGGGTGTGAAGGGTACTGCTTTTCTGCATGCCAATATTTAGTTTACACCTCATCCTTTAGTTAGTTTCTTACTTGTGTAAGCCTGCAGCAGTCTGGTACATTTCATTTGTAACATTATCTATCCAGTGGCTACCTAAACAGTAATAGACAACAGTAATAGACAAGCAAATTGGGGGAATTCGGGATTTGGAAACTGTCAGAACTTTTCTAGGTTGCAACAAACTCACTACAGCTGAGGAAGAGTCTTATTTCTGTCATTTCTAAGGCTGGTTTTGTGTTTGCCCTCATTCTTTTTTGCAATGTCCATCCTGTGATCAGTTGTCACAATTTAAAGTGGCATCTGTGCAGACACTTGTTTGCTCCCCTCTCCTTGGAAACAATCAAAATACAAAGATGACAAGAAGAGTCATGGATAAAGATAATACCAATTTAATAGGCGGAACAAAAGCTGGAACACAAGGAAAGCAAAAAGTATTGGCAGACAGATGTCCAGCCTCTTCCTGGGAAGCCAGGCATCAGCATGGGTAACACAAATGCCATAACTGCAAACATTTCCCCTTCCTGCTCCTGTTCTTGAGCTTTTAATGCTGAGCACAGTGGTGTGGCACATCCATTCCATCAGTTTGGGTCACCTGTCCTAGTTTTATCCCCTCCCAACTTTTTGCACTCCCCCCCTTGCTGGCGGACCAGAGTCATAAAACGGGAAGACTGATGCTATACGAAAAACTAACAACAAAATAATCAGTGTATCAGGGGAGATACCTATCTACAGGAGAGCTTAGACCTTAAAATGAAAGCTTTTTTTTGTCTACTTACACCATTTTTCTTTCATTTTTGATTTGATCATTGAGTCCATGTCTAAACATTGTCATTTTCATGAAATCCATGTGATACTAGTTTCAGTTTCCTAGTGAATACAATTCAGTTTATGGACTATCAAGTATTTGACTGTAACAGGTTTTTTGTTTTTCCTCTTAGTTCTTCTCTCATTTCACCAAGAAGTTTTAGACCCTTACTGTGCTTCAGTTGACTAGCAGTGAAAACAGTGTATTTTTGAGTGTGTTTATGATACTAAAGAGAGTCTCAAATTTTTCCTGTTTCCAGGAAAAAATCTTGTATCTAAATCGTAGCTGGTCCTAACAGACAACTTTTACCAACAAAAGTAGAGCTTCCTGACTTCCAGAGATTAAAGACAGTTTCTAGTCAATCATTGCAGAACTGGTGGAGGTTTGAAAGTGATTAAGCTGGAGGCAATCTCTGGACAACCCAAGAAGAGCATCTTGTGACAAAATTACAGTCCCAGCTGTCAAGTCTGTTGTAAATCCATAAATGTGTCTGAAGGTGTCAGATGCTTTGGGTGGTGAGTTACTAACTGTAACAATTTTAAACTGAAGGCATGCAGAACTGCTCCCCCAAAAGTAATTAAGATTTTGAGCTAAACCTCAGTTAAGATCTGGCACTACCTCTTGACTCATGTTTAACCTTTACCAGGGAACTGACCTTCCTGCTGAGCAACTTGAGTTGATCTGACACAGCCATGAAGTCTGAAAATATTTTTCCCCACTTCTCTACTGTAATCTTGCCATTACCAGTCTCTTTGAGGTACAGAATAAGGATAGCTGAGGAGGTTTTTAAATCCAGATCCAGTGAAATATTTTCTGCACTTTTCTAATATGTTAGCATCTCTAGAAATGTAATTAATTTACATATCTAAAAATATTTCAGATGCTGAACTTCAGCTTCTTTGAAAATATTTACATATATTTAATTTTGCTAGAAAACTGAAAGTATTACTTTCTATGAAGATTTTGTATTTATCTTTAAAATATAAAACAATTTAATGATATAGGTTATCTCTAATATGTATATTGTTTAAAGAATTTGTGAGTATTTTGATTCTAAAACTAAGCTAGCATTGAGTGTATCTAAAAAACTTTTAAGTTAGCAAGGGTCATTTATCTGGTCTACTGAAAGCAAAGAATAAAGAGAGTTAATGTTTGAAAATGTGCAAGATGTTGCTGTGGTTGCAATGGCTAATAAATTGTCAGATCTGCAGTCTAATTAAACTTTTTCCCTTGTTGACCTTTTCAGATGTTTTTAATGGTTACAGTGTGATCTAACAATACAATGCTAAAGCCCTGTTTGGTTTTTTGTGTTTGGTTTTTTTGTTGTTGTTATTGTTGTTGTTTGGTTTTATTGTTTGTTTGTTTTGTTTTTTTCCTGCTAGGATCTTTGAGATTCCAAAAGGTCCCAACCCTCAGCCATTAGAAATCAGGAAATTTTAATTTAATTAATTACATTATATCAGTGGAAGTAATATTTAAGTTTCCTGTTCTTTGGTGATTAGATCACCTTCATCTTTAACTGTTGCATGTTCTGTAAATTTTAAGCATAAGATTTGAGGAGATTCCTGTTATTATGCAGCTGATGTCATTGAGCTATATAATAGCTACATAGTAGCATGTCAGGTCATTTAAACAATTTCACTTTTGTTTTCTATTTTCCTTCTGCTGTAACATTTCACATTTCTACATTAATTACTCCTGGATTAATTTCCAGCTGTGCTCTGACAGCTGAACTTGAGAGCCTGAACATTCTGCCATTCTCAAATCACGCAGTCAGAAAAGAGCAAAAGAAAGCATCTTCCATGTATTAAGTATATATTTGTTGTATCTTTCTATTTCCCCATATGAGAGTTTTTCTTTTTGACCATAATTCTTCTGCTGGAGTTATTGTTGACACAGAGTACCCAGCTAGAAAGCAGAGATATCATGTCACAGCTGTGCTTTGACAGATACTCTGGTTCCAACCTCTGCCCCTCCTTTTCCTTTTCTCTGTTTGTTGCACAGGTGTCAAAATCCTATTAGGACTGATTTAGTGAGTGGCAGAACAGGTTCATCATTCTCAGCTTCATTCCTTTTTGCAGCTTAAATAAGATTTAGAAGCACAAAATAAATTTTAATCTTCCCAAGGAAAGATGTTAATCTGAAGCTGTTGGCTTAATATTGGGTTTCTGTTGGCTTTGATAACAGCTCATGATTTGTGGAAATTTAGCATGGACTGAAATGTTATCTAGCAACTTCTACTCCAGTCTTCCTTGACTAATGGGAAGTAGACACATTTACAGGTGGTTGGGGCTCAGCACCATAAAATTTAACTACGCAGTTCATGCAGTTCATGAAGTTTTCAACATTTATTACCTGCTGGGTTTCTGGAAGAGAATTAGGTGTTCAGCAAGGTTTAAACTATTCCACAGTCTTCTGTTATCCATTTATTTCCACCCCACAGTCCTAATAAATTATTTGATTTCACATTTTCAAGCACAGTAAAGAAACAATTTTAGCTATTTGGTATATAAGCAAAACTGGCATATGAATGCCCCAGAGTATTATGGCATATATGACTGATTTCAGTGATGTAAGCTATTGGTTTTAGAAGGCTGGTTTAATTCTCATACAGAAATTAGTAAAATCAAAATTGTGTTCATTGTTTGTTTAAGATTAAAAAACTATTCAGAGGAAAAGAAAGACTAAGAATTTTAACCGTTCCCCTAATTTAGAGTGTAATTTTTTTTTTTTTTTGAGGTTTACAGGGATTTGGGAAAAAATACACATTTATATTTTTATGTTTGAGCCTTCAATTGTCTGATCATTAGTTGTATAATACGTATCAAGTTATCTATTGTGTAACAACAATACTTCAGCAGTGTAAATCTACAGTGTTTTCATTGGAGATACTAAAATTGCTTCAGTTTGAATTTTTTTTTCTTAATGAGCTCAGGAATTTTGACAGTACTTTTAGTGGCTGCAGACTTGAATGAAGTATAATGTTTTCAGAGTAAGTTGAGGAAGAAGCTGTCATCAAAACATGTAGTTCTCTGAATGTTGATGAGATGCATGATTGACAACCCTATAATTTTATTTGTTCTAAGCTTCTCTTTGTTCTTGGAACTTAGCTTTTAAAGATGAAATGACAAGAGTTGTTCTAAGTGCTTTTGGACTCAATTTGCAATTACTCATGAAATTTATGAGGATGGAAGACAAGAGATTTTTTTTTTTTTTTTTTTTTTTTTTTTTTTTTTAAATGATTGAAAGGCTTATTTTGTTATTTAGAGTCCCTTCTCATCCAAAAGAGAAAAGTCAGAAAGGACTTCTTCCATTTCTTAAAACGCTACTCAGAGCTAGCTTCATTTTTCTCTCTGAGGATACATCTACTTTTTCATTTCATTCATTTACATTATAGCACAATTGCATGGATGAGAGACAAATATATGTTATAAGATCTTCCAGTAGCATTTCTGCATCAGAGTTCATTTAGAGTGAGGATGGTCTTGTGAATCATAATGTCTGCTCAGCCAAGTGGGAGAACTGACTTTCACTGCAGCAGGCTCATATATCATATTAAAGAGGAAGGAAAGTTGCCACAGAACCACAGTTCCAACCAGCAGCACTACTTTACAACAAAGTAATCCTCTGGCATTAATTTCTTGTCAAGGGTAGTGATAGGTCACATTTGCCAAGTAGGATGTGCTCAGCTGAACTGCAGTATCTTGGAAGCGCAATGTGATATGTCACTTTTTCTTTCTTTTTTAAAGAATGTGGCATGTTGAATGTGTCATTCTGTGAATACTGGCTGTAAATTAAGGTAACTATTCTCAGAAGTGCATACATTGATCTTGGCTTCTAAAACTCTCAGACTATGCAATTCTAAAGCAGTCTGCTTCTGTAGATACATATAAATCCAGTTTGAATATGAAGGAACTTTTTCCCTTTTCTGATCAAGAAGTAATCCAAAGACCGTTCCTACACAGGCCAAATTCTTATCAAACATTTAAGGATGTTTTTAATGTGAATTAGATATCTATGAAAGTACTTTACATAAACATAATCTCAGCTGGTTTCATTGGTGTTGGCTTAATATAAGTTTTCGGTCTGAACAGGCAACATTTGTTTGCATTTGCCCTCCACAACTGTATGGGCCATAGGGTGAATTTTAGTGCAGTTGCATTTTACAAAGAGGAGGCAAAAATAAGGGAAGGAAGGAGGTTATTCTGCTCATGGGTCTACGATGAGCTGCCATCAGCACTGAAGCTGAGGGACTGCATCCTTCATGCAATTACTGTGCCAGTAGATTTTCACTTCTCTTGCTTCTGGCATTCAAATCTCCTGATGACTAAATACCGAAAGTTATTTACTGAACCAGTAACTGATTTTCACAAGGGGGAAAATGGTGCTTGAGGATCCAAAGCAAGGTGGACTGTGAGGGAAACGCTACAATCAGCTCTTAAAGAAAGTTTTCTGTCTTTCACCAGTTATTTTTCCTCCATGTGAATAAAGAAGTAATATTTAGGGATGGTTTCTTTGTCATCAGAAATATTCTCCCTTGTTTCTATTCAAGTGTCAGGCAAGATTTATGGGGAAAAAAATTTCAATGTTTTATAAAAAGAAGATATTGTCTTCATACTACTTCCACTTTTCTGTGTTTTGGCAAATGGAATGTTGGATGTTGCTGAAAATAAATGTTGTTTAGAAATTAGTCCTAAATCCCCCATTTTTTTAAACTGATGGAAAATATCCTCTGTCTTTTTCATGGAATACATATTTAGAGATGGAAGCAGTGTGCATACTTACATATTAAGCATTGATATATCATAGAGATTATTTTTAATGTGTAAATGGTAAAATGCTACCAATTTTTTATTTGTTTAATCACTTCTTCTCATGGTTTAAGCGTAGCCAGCAACAAGAACCATGCAGCCACTCACTCAATCGTCCCCCCATGGGGTGGTGGGCAGAGGAGAATCAGAAAAAAAGATAAAACTCACGAACTGAGGTAAGGACAGTTTACTAGGACAATGCAGGACAAGACGGAATAATAATAGTAACATCAATACTAATAAAAGAAAATGCAGAGTGATTGATACACAATACAACTGCACACCACCCAGAACAAATGCCCACCACACTTTGAGCTGCAGCTGCTAATTGCTCAGTCAATCCCTCAGTTTATATACTGGGTATGATGTCTTATGGTATTGAATAAACCCTTCGCTAGTTCGAGTCATCTGTCTTGGCTATGTCCCCCCCAGCTTCCTGTGAAAATTACCTCTATGCCAGCAGAACTCAGGCACTGCTTAAAAAAGTATCAGAATACCTTCTGTGATACAAAGTTGTAGAAAAAATTCTTGAATTAATTTCTTGTTAGGTAGCATGCTGTCTGAATTTCTTCTAACTCAACACAGGCTGAAAGAAAAAGGCTTTCAAGATCAGTGTTTTAAGGTCAAGTTAAATGCAAGAGGATCCAGCTTCATGCATTTATAAATAAATGTGTCCACTCAGGTAAACAAATACAATTACTATGGTTTATTTTTCCTACTACTTCATTACATTTCTTTTTGCTTTTATCACATTAGAAAAAAACAAATCAAACCAAAAAAGAAACGAAGAAATTTTGCAACTAAAAGTAACTAGAAAGATAAATAAATAAATTCAATAAGAATACAGAGCATCAGAATTTTAGGGCAAAAGTAATGACAAAACCTGTGGTAAAGGCTGCTAAACTACACAGTGTTATATCAGTAATGCTGATGCTGCCTTTCAGTCACTGTATTTTCCATGGGAATTCCTGCATTCTGTTCTAACAGACTGTTAGGAAAGTGCTCGTTCCTTCTAGAGTTCTTCTGTGTAGCAGTTAATCCCCTTTTCCACTATGTTTAAGTCTTCAAGCACTCCCTTTGAATCCACAGAAGTCCTTAGATGTTGATAGTATATTTTGTGACTTTCTGAAATTAAAGTGCAATTCTACATATTGAGCACTTTTTGTTCTTGCTGTAGCATTTACAAGCCATCCTAGACTGCCCTACCCATAAGCCTTAAGCTTGACTGTGATTGTGCCAGCCTGGCCTACCTTGGACTGAGTGATTCTTTGTGGAGACATTGTCAATACAAGAGTACACTGAAGTATTTTTCACACATCACTGGAAAAATTATTATTTGCAAAATAGGTTGTAACTGGTGTCAATCATAATCTTTTTAAATCTGTTCATTCTTCCTAATTAGATGACCAGTTCTTCTTAATTATGGTATTATTGGAAAAAAAATCTAGCCAATTTCTATTCACCCTCGACTTTCAAAGGACATACAAAAAAAGTTACAGAACAGAGCAAGAGAGATGAATGAAGTGGGTACCAGTTTTGCACATAGCTTCAAGGTTAGGCTTGAGTAAAATGACTTGAATAGCTGTAGCTGTGATTATTCAGGGTTCAAGTGCAAAACCGTAAGTAATACTTATTTACACTTTTAAGGAGATAGGCTATGCATAATTTTGGGTTTCAATGGAAATGAGAGCAGTAACAAAATGTCAGGAAATCTGTGTGTAATAACTGAGGGTTTTATGTTTATTTTGAACTAATTACTGTTCCAATACCAAAAGTAATGTATGTTTAATGCATTTATATTATTAAGAGCTTTATTTATTTTGTGTTACAGTTAGTCCTTTTCTTTACACTCTAGAAAAAAATTTTGTTCTAGCTTCTCTAGGTTAAATGACACTGCCAGAGCAAAGAAAATTTATGCAAAAAGTATTAAGTGAAGTAGGTAATATATCACATATGGCTTTTTCTGTATGACAGAGAGGAAAATTTCTGGTATTTTCTTCCTGATGGGATAAAGAAACCCAAAACACTGCAAATACCAACTGAACATCCAAACCTATGACCTTAAATATAGTTTATTCCTAGTTAAGTATCTGGTGTTGCCCGCTGTTCTCAATGATGTAACTTCAACACTGTAAAATGATGTTTAATTTAGGCAACTCAGTCTATTACAGTTCAGTATTAGGTATTCAGCAGAGGTAAAGAATCAGAGCACTTTTCATATGAAAGAGCCTTCTTTTCATTCACTTTCCATCTAGTCTAATAAGAACTAGGATTTGCTTCTCTGACAAAGAGCATTGCATTACTTTACCATTTACTTGCAAAAAAAAAATCTCTTTTATCCTTGAAAATGTGTAGCTCAACTGAATTTCTTGACTTTGTTCATCAGCTTATGACAGGAAACTGCTTTGGTATTTTGGAGATCACTCTTTGTCCCTCAGACCTGGGATAACAGAGATAATGGGATCTTAGAGGTAGTGAAATAGAGAAAATATGTACTAAAGGGAAGACAGAAGCTCTGGACAGTTTCTGTGGAAGCACCTGCCTTCCTAATGTCTTGTGGCCTTAGTGTGCTAAGTCAAGGGAGAGCAGATAGGTAATGATGACCAAGGTCTTCTGTGTTCATTTCTAATGGAAGTGACAGTAGGTGCAGTAAGTGACAAGGTTTTTTTCTTTGTTAGGTGTTTTCTTTGTTTGGGTTTGTTTTTTTTTTTAGCATTGCTGTTAAAATATGCATAATTTTTGAATGCATGGATTTTTTGTAAACTAGTTTTTATAGTCACAAATGGGTTTCAGTGGAATGGTGGATGAAGTGTATTGATGCTGGCTATCTATAAGGGGACAGAATCCAGACCTGCTGCATTGTATATCTGTGTCTGGTATACTGTCTATATAGTGAGGGTTTCCTTGCTTTTTAAAATGGAGTAAATTTTTGACAAATGTAAAAATGAAACAAAAATAAAGAATAAACCCTAAACCAGCAAAGAGGTCCCATGCAAGTTCATCTGCTTTGCAACCTCAAGTTGACAAGGCTGTATAGAGCCTTGTGGTCTCCATATAATTTAATCTTCTGATACATAAAGGTGCTTTTTTGAGTTCTTGAACACAATTACTTTTCAGAGATGCAGCTTAAGTGCTTGCCCTTGTTGAGCAGCTTCAATACAGAAGATCTTTTAAGATCAGTAAACCAAACACCATCATGGGGACAAAACCAAAAGAAAAATGAGGTCACTGTAGGAACTGCACTTCTATTTGTAATTTTAATTTCATGGGATGAAGGCAGATGGAGTTCCAGTATCAGTTTGGCTGCTGAGCTTAGATAATGTTAAATCAAGCTACAAATCTAGACCATTGTAGAATTTGTAGAAATTCTATGGAAATTTCTGTTTAACACTGAGCCTATAACAAGCACTGACCAGGAAGTGATACATGATCCTACATCCTACGTTCATTCATTCATTCATTGTACTGTACTGAAACTGAAAGAAAGTAATTAGAAACAAACCCCAAAGCTACATAAAAGCAGATAGAAGTAAAGCAGTTCTTCCTGTGTGTAGTAAATTTTCATACACACACCAATCACTTCCTGACTCACTGTGCTATAGCAATGAATCTTGCCACCTAAATTCAGTTTATTTTTTTAATGAAAAAAAAAAATTGTTTGTTTCATTAAACTGAATTTTTGAAAGATTTTAAATGGAGTTGTCAGTTGGTTCTCATGCATCGTTCCTCCCTTACCTTCCTTCTTCTTTTCTCTCACATCTGCCAATCCTTATTGGAGTACAGCTACTGACACAGGAGAAAAGAAGTATTTGGTAAGCACAGACTACAAAAGCAAAAACATATGGGTTGAAGAAAAAAATCTAATCTGCTTCTTCATAATCCCTAATTTCTCCTAACATTTTCACATTCATATGTCTGTAGCAAAAGAGTTGTAGGTTAAGGTAAAACTTACTATTTTAGTCTTTTATTGGCTGGTAGCCATCACACCAGTAGCAAAGTTATTGCATCTGTGCTTGATTATTTGTAATATTTTGTAATGTTAAATTGCTAAGGGGCAATGCAGAACACAGATTGCCATGAAGTAGAAATGGCCTTTGCTGTTCTGCATATTAAACAACATTAGCAGTAGGACAGTAGTCTGTCTTCTTTCTCCTGTTATCAGTGAGTTCATTCATGGAATAGACTGTGAAAGGATTAAGCCTTTTAAACTTACCCAGTACACAAATACAATTAGGTAAATTTCCAAATTAGAGAACTCTCTTGCTTGTAGCTCTCATGCAAACCATAATCTAAGTTAGTTGTCTGGAAAAAATCTGACATCAGAAGTTCAAGTAGCAAACTGAAGGTGTTCTTTCCTTTAAAAGTACTTTTGGATGTCTTCTCAATGTATTTATTCTTAAAGAGAAGTTTTAGAGAAGTAAGTGATTTCTTCACATAGTAGTTATTCTACTGAATAGTAGCAGAAATTCTTTGGCAGAAAGAGCGATGTATATATTTTGATTAGAAGTGCTGCAGGATTTTTAAGAGTAAACATGTTCCTGGAGGCAGACATATAGCAATAAAATTTTTACTTGGGTGCCCTGATTCATAAAGATGTGTACAGAATATTCTGAAAGGCTGGTAGGTGTGGGGTTTTTTTTCAGTTTCTGTTGGAGTTTCATGCTTGGTTTTTCCCAATTAGATAAAACTAGCTCAAAAATGTCATATATTACTCTATGTTTTATTATGAAAGATGTTTTGTACATCATTTAGGAACAGTGTGGTAATAACTAAGTAAATAACACTGAACAAAACTTATATACCACCTGTGTAAGTATTTTTCTGGTAGATGGATGTGGCTGCAGTGCTAGACTTGAGAATTTCAGTCAGTTTTTTTTACATATCTGAAGTAGTGGGCTAGACAAGCAGGGAAAGAACAACATAACGTAACAACATAAAATAATGTGAATTTATATTTAGATTTTCCTGTTTGTTTATTTGATGAATACTGCTGACTAAGTCACTGGCACACTGTGGTTAGACTTAAAAGATTTATAAAATGGAGCAATATGAAAAAAAACCAAAACACAAAAGCCACCTTTTTCCTTTTTTTTCTTTATAGCTTTCTTTTTTTTTTTTTTACAGAAAATTATGTTTAACAGATGAAAACTCAATTATAATAGAGTTAATGTGCATTACCCATGAGCTGACTAGTACTTTCTGCAAGCCTATTAGAAATCAAAAAACATTCTGTGCAGTCTTCTTAAGCTTACCTATAGGTAGGTTTTACCAGTTTAAGTTTTTATTTATAAAAATACTGTGTGGAGACTCAGACTTTCTTCTAAACTGTTAATTTTGTTTCAGGCTTTCTTATCTCTTTCTTCTTTTATCAGAAAAATGTTGCCACCATAACACTGAAAAAGAAATATAGTTTTTCTTGAAATTATATCCATATAAAGACTTCAGCGTTACCAATACATACTACGTATCAGAGAAGTGTTGTTTGTTATTAGGGAAGTGTTTTTCAATAATTATACACTTTATTGTGAATAAACATAAAATTCTTTTTTTCCTTGAAAATTTTACTATGTCTTAAGCTATAATGGAATTCACATATTTTGTGTTTATTCTGTAATTGCCCATGTGGACAAGTTTGGTGAACATTGAATTAAAAGTAATTTTTAATACCTTAAAAACACAACGAGATAGACTCCTTCATCTACATGAACCTGTGTGATCACAGCTGCCTATTTTTCGGTAATTCCTTTTTGCTCTGAATTCTAACTCTCAAGTTGAAAGTGGCCCATATGCCTTGGCTGCTAGTTCCAAGCTGCATGTGAAGCAGATAAGAGGACTGAAAATAGCAGATCTACAGTATAGCCATAGTAAGATGCTTCTAGATCCATATCAGCTCTTCTTTGCAGGCAGTTTTTGTGAATAGGTCAAGTTTTCTAAAACTAAGTCTGGACCATTTCTGATTATTGTGTAATTTAGCTTTGCTTGGGGGTGTCTAGTCTTCTGGGATGACACCTTCAATACAGTGTAGTGTTTGGGTTAATGTAACAGCCATTCTAAATAAAGCAGTGTAGGACAGGGGTTTAAAAACAGACAACAGAAATTGATCTTGGTCTTCTAGTGTTTTAATTTAATTGTTCTTTTTTTATATTATGAATTTTACATTTAGACCTACAGCAGTATTTCTGTGGTACTGAGCAGTTATGAGAAAATGAATGACTACTCTCCAGTAATTACAGGTGTATTTAAGATAATTAATACTCTATATTAGAATTGGTACTTAATAGCATTATTCTCTTTAACAGTTAAGGTATTATTATGACACTAGATTTGTCTGAGTAAATACTGTCACTGCATGCCACTTGCAAGAGCATCTGTATCTGGTAATGACTCTCAAGAGCATGAACTTTGCAATTCTGAGCTTCAGAGAGACCACACTTAACTACCATTCTATGAGGATGAACATCAAATCAAGGGGTCACTTATCACCTGACCTTTTTCTTCATTTTATTATTCCTCATAATGGAACTAGTAGTGTGAAAGATATATAAGTAGTACACACAAGAAATTTGTTCCAAAGATTTTCTGAGCCTGCTGTTGCATAAGTTTCTGAAAAAATATTAATCTATTTCTAGCAAAAAATGCAAAATCTTGCTGATTTTTTTATCTCTAAAAAGTACTGTGCAAATTTTTAGAAACATATAAGTGCCTGAGCGTAATATCAAAACCAAAGGTGCCCTGTGAGTGGAACTCAGTCTGACCTTTTTCAGCATGAAAAAAATCAGAAAATTTATTCCTTATGACCATATTATAGGAAAATTATATAGCAGGCCTAGACTCAGAGAAAAAATGCAATATTGTCAACACTTACATTTAAGGCTTCTAGTTGCAATGCTGCTGTCAGACATTGTTCAGAGAGCTTTATAATATGCTTATGAAAGCTATGGTAATCATGACTATAGAGTAGACAAAGTGTAGTTATCTCAATTTTCAGTGTTCTTCAGAGTGTAGTTGTGGTAGGTAGAATGCCAAATGCATTTTGCTAATTATGAAATACATTTTCTGTTTCTGAACAAAATTCTTAACCAGAGGCCAAGAGGTTGAGTAAATATTTTCATCTTTGCTCTCACTGAGCTTAATGATTCACTGCACTTTTTTCCTTTCCTCACTACTGATAGTCTGTGTTCAAATCTTGTTGAGAGAAGAATAGCTGACATGCAGTTTAAATGGTTTCATACTTTACTAGCACAAGTACAAAACCCTAAATTCCTATATCTGCCACAGAGGAGAAAAAGCTCCATGAAGGTTCTTCAACTGCTTGAGGACACATGGAGGCAAAAGGAAACAGGCCAGTAGTTTTCTGTCAGTTTGACTGGCCAGTTGAGGTGAATTTGTATTGAGACATGGAGAAGAAGAAAGCATGCCCCCTTTTCAACGAGTGGCCTTCTACTCATTTCAGCAAAGAGAAGCCCATTTCCCAGAAGTAGTTTTGTGACAAGATATGGCCTGTAAAGGGTAGTGCTTCTTTTGAAAGCCCCTAGGCTGGTGGAAATTTTTGAAGCTTACAAGGGAAATGATCTGACTGAAAGGTTTAAAATGGGATGCTTTATAATTTTGGTTGGGTACAGCACCTAAGACTCTAAGTAACTGCTGTCAAAAAGTCTGGATGGGAGTGAGAAAGAGAGATAATTTATGTTCAGCTAAAGAAATCAAGTGAAGGGTGGTGAAATAGAAGAAAGAGCATATGAAAAATCTGTCTTTAGCCTAAAGACCATGTGGGTTGAACAAATAACATATTGGTGTTTATCTGCATGTTTCTAGTACCAGCTACAATACAGACTAATTTCCTTCCACTTGCCAAACTTGCACATATCCTTGCTTCCACTAATCCCAAGTGGAAAAGTTTGATTGATAACGATTGATAGTTTGCATCAAGAAAGCTGGGGGGTGGACAGGAAGACAGGTGTTTAATGAAGCACAAACGCTGTGAGCCAAAGGTGGTAGTTGTGTGTGAGACTGTGGTCATACAGTAAAACATAAATTGGGCAGCTTAGTGAGTCCCCATCTAGGGAAAGTACAAGGACCTTAAGGGTACCAAATGCTTTTCCGTTGTTTTGTTCGGATCCTTATGGCTAACCTTCTTCAAGTATCCCATTCTTTTAAAAAAATCCTTGAAGAATAATTTGTATGGTAATTTCTGTGAATTAAGTATCCTGGGAGATAGATGAACATCATTAAACTGTTATTACATTTAACATTCCTGTTGCCAAAAGGGGAAGGCTAATTTTACTCCTTTAATTTCTTATGGATTGCTTTGCTTTCCTGTTGTGGCCACAGGTGTACAATTTATTATTAGGTCTGTGGAGGTATTTTTATTTTGAGTCTTGGAAAATACAAAAATTATAGCAAGGTGGAAACATGAGAAGGTGATTAGAATAGCTAGGAAAAGTACTTAAAATTTAATATTTTTAGCAATGATATTGATTATTCTTAACATCGTGAATGAGGTTGCTTTTGTACCACCTTGGTTGCCATCTGCTAATGAGCACAATCATCTCATCCTTAATTGGCAAGTGTTATTAGATTCATCAAGACTGTGTGGCTGAACTTTTGGGTAAAGAACTGGCTCTGACTCTATTCACAGTTAGATGATTTTTGACTTAAGAGGATTAATTTTTTTCTTGTTTATATATTTCATTTTCTTTCATGAGCATGCAACTGTGGCAGCAGCCACATTTCCACTTCATATTTAATCTCTAGTTTTTCTCTTAATCATATTACATTTCCAATTAAGTTCTGCTTATGAGTTTGTTTCAGTGTCGTTCCTAGGGGAATAAGTAACAGTGTTTTATAATTCAAATATTAGAATTTAAGCGTTCATAATTAGAGGGTCTTTAAATTAGAAATCTGTCTTCCTATACAATTTGGGGAGCTAAAATCTAATTTACATTTTCACCTTAAGGAAGATTCATAAAGTGAACTAAAGTAAAGCAGTGAAATACATTTTTAATTAAAGGGAGGAAACTGCTAATCAAGTGCAACTGAGGAACATAACCTAATAGTGAAGGTATTTATAACATATAGTTTCTTTATGCTGGAGAATGAAATACAGTGGTTTTTAAAATTAGATGAAGCATTAATTAAAGTAGTGAATTTCAATTTGCAATATGAAGTGTCCCATGGCAGAGGTATTCCCATTATCTTCTGACTCATTGTAGAAATAAATATATACCTACTCAAGCACATGAATAAGATATAATAATGTTTGCATTGTTCAGTGTCAGGCATGCTGTCATGAAAATACCTGATACTGAGGTGCAGGAGACGTAGTAATGTTGATGGGCAGTTAGGGCTATGTTCATAATCAGAAATCCTGTTTTTCCCTTGGCCAAAAGCTCACTGCAAGCAAAATGCTTGTTCTGCGGTAAAACCAGCACAAATTCTATGTGGACTATTGTCCAGGAAGATGTGCTAAGCTGTAGGCTTCAGAGCTGAAAATGATTTTCCTGTACCAGCTAAGAAGTGAGAGTCCTGAGTTAAGACCAGTATTAACAGGCTTGATTGAAGATATAAGCAAAACAGGCAGTTGCCTATGATGATATATTGATGAGACCCACCTTCAGAAGGACACATGACCTCAGCTTGGCTCTCCATAAACAGCACCATGAAGATCCCAGTTCACATGCACATTACTGGATACAGAAACTTTCCCCAGTTCTGAAGCCTGGGTGGATGCTGAGGCCACATCTTGATCCACTCTGAGCAGGCTCTTCATTCGATGTCCATGAAAAAAATACCTAGATATTCAAGCTCATCGGAAGACACAAGTATTTTCTGACAACCTGTCTGAAGAACCAGGATATCAGGTGTCCCCTACATCTCTTCAAGTATGTCTAGAAACTGCCTAAAGCTTTTTCTTTCTCAGAAAGGGTATGCAAGTCCTGAGATTACACTTGAGTTCCTTGAGAACCTGGTACAGCAGAGATATAGAAGCTATCTTGGCAATTTGTTATGGCTTTAACTCCAGTTAAACCTTCCAAGTGAACATTCATCTAAGTCTTAAGGGGTTTGTAGGCCATGAACTGACTTTTCACTTCACACTACTGAAGTTTCTCTGCAAGCGGTGTTATTTTTTCATTATTTTAGCACAGTTGCAAACTTCTACAAGAAATGCCTCAGAGAATGGTATTTGTCTTCGAAATGTCACCCCACAATTCATCTTAATTTCCTTATCTTCTTATGACACCCCTGGTGCATCTCTGTTTTTCATCAGTTCAATTGTGGTTTGCTCAGTAGTGGATGATGACCCAGGGAGAAAACCCTCCCTTGTAAGCATTGTATGGTATGGTATGGCAAGTTGCTATGTTCATGATCTTTGTCCTCTTGCCTGTGATTTGTTGACATATTGAGGGTAAATCACTTATATTTTGTTAAACATTTGGATGATTTAGGGAAACTTTTGGGTTTGCCACCTTTACATTATAAAAATCACATGCCTGTAATTGCAGATATATCAGTAGATAAGATTTTATCTCATATTAAGCTGCATGATGCTTCCAAAGAAGTGGAAAATTTCCTAAATGTGAATGGTGAGCTGGAACACAGGATTTGTTGAAACCAGTCTTTGTGCATTACTTTATTGTTCGGGGGTTTGATTGTTTTTAACATTATGTGACATGGCATTACTCTGTGCTTCTGTTCTCATGGAGTGGGAGGAGGGACGTAGGAAACTAGTAAGATCTTTGTTTAAAATAGTACTGCTTTTTGACTAGTGGAATTCACATTTTCCACTGAATTATAGGTTGAAAAATTAAGTAATGAATGATGCTGACTTATCTGGCAAGATGATCATCGAGGTACACATACCACGATGGTACAGATCGCACATTATAATAAAAAATTATGTATCATGCCCTTCATTAATATTTTAGGATTCAGACAGTAAAAGGAGCAATTTATCTCAGTGTAAGCTAGAATGCTGTTTAAGAAGATTTTGCAAGGAGACAAGATTAATGTCAATAATGTTTTTTCACTGACAGGAAAATAGTGTTAATATTAGGAACTCACTCTTTCTGTTAAAAGTACAGCATTTGTTTTACAGCTATCTGCAACAAGGTTAAACTGAAAAAGAGCATGGACTATAAACAAGGTCAGGCCTATAAAAAAGTAAAACATGAATCTGCTTTCCAGGCTAAATCTTACTAGAATGAATGCTCTTACAGATCAGAATGAAGGTGATGAAGATTATAAATCTGTTAAAGCGTAATAATTCAACTTTAGTGTCTCCTCATTCCAGGAAGTGTTTTTTTATTTTTTTTAAATTCTCTCACACAGTGAATTTGAAACTCAGCTAATAAAGCCTCAAGTTTGCTATATTGTCTACTCTCCTTGATTTGGAAAAGTAATACATGTAGCTTCACGGAATAGCAGAATATTAGGAGTTGAAAGGGACTTTTGGAGATCATTTAGTTCAACCCCCTGGCCAGAGCAGGATCACCTATAGTAGATAACACAGGAAAACATCCAGATGGGTTTTGAATGTCTCCAGAGATGGAGACTCCACCACCTCTCTGGGCAATTTGTTCCAGTGCTCTGTTGCCCCCACAGAATCATCCCAGTTGGAAAGGACCTTTGAGATCATCAAGTCCAACCCTTGATCAACTGCCACTGTGGTTACCAGACCAGGGCACTGAGTGCCACATCAGTCTCTTCTTAAAACCTCCAGGGATGGAGAATCTACCACCTCCCTCGGCAGTCCATTCCAATGCCTGATTAACCTCTCTGTAAAGATTTTTTTCCTAATATCTAACCTAAACCTCCCCTGGCAGAGCTTAAGTCCATGCCCTCTTGTCTTACTGGTAGCTACTTGGGAGAAGAGACCGACCCCCCCTCCGGCTACACCCTCCTTTCAGGGAGTTGTAGAGAGTGATGAGGTCTCCCCTGAGCCTCCTCTTCTCCAGGCTGAACAGCCCCAGCTCCCTCAGCCCTTCCTCACAGGACTTGTGCTCGAGTCCCTTCACAGCCTCCTTGCTCTTCTCTGGACCTGCTCCAGCACCTCAATCTCCTTCTTGAACTGAGGGGCCCAGAACTGGACACAGTACTCGAGGTGTGGCCTCACCAGCGCTGAGTACAGGGGCAGAATCCCTTCCATGGACCTGCTGGCCACGCTGTTCCTGATACAGGCCAGGATGCCATTGGCCTTCTTGGCCACCTGGACACACTGCTGGCTCATGTTCAGCTTCTTGTCAATGCAGATTCCCAGGTCTTGTTGACTACTCTTGTTAACCCTCTTGACATGCTTTGCGGTGGTGCCAAGAACAAGCTGTTCCATTAACTTTCCAAGGATAGAGGTGAGACTGATTAGCCTGTAGTTAGGTGGATCCTTCTTGGCCTGTTTTGGAGACTGGACTGACACTGTCCTTTCTCCTTCATTTTACTTCTCAAGTTTTATGGCGTGATTGAACTTCAGGGTTTCTTGAAGATACAGTCAGCAAAGTCTGTATTCAAGAAAACAATATGTTTGCTGTGTGTCCTGTATGGGACAATATAGCAGATGAGATGTATATATATAAATCAGGATTTATTATAAATAGCAAAGGATCGAAAAGACTAGACTAAAAAGGCATAAATTGGATTATATGAGTATTAGGTTAACAGGGTATCAAATCGGGGTGTTAGGACAACAAACGAGAGGGTACCTTAACAACAAAATATACAAATAATGAAATACCCGAGTACCTGTTACACAAGGTTAATTATTTGAATGGTAGAAACTTATAGCAACTCATCAATAGGCCTTATACTAGATCTGGAACAATGCTTTAAATAATACCTATCAACGATGTGACAGTACACTAACTGTAGTCTCTAAACTCATCCTTAAGTCACAATTCATATATAGGGATTTGTTACTGCTCACTCTTCTTTGGGTATGGGCAGATGTCACTTCATTCTCAACCTTTTGAGGACCAACCACTCCAGGCATGCCTGCTGGAGGGGAGATCGAGCACACCTTCTTGGGAAAGTGCACAGGGTTCTCCCTGATCAGGAGATGGGACTAGAATTTTATAGAATAAAGTTATTGGCTGCTGTCATTAAACTGCTTAGCCATAACTCCAAGATCCTGTTTTGGAATACAAAAGGAAAACAGAGGAAAAACCAAGAAAACCTTTTCCCTCCCTATAAAAATTCTTTCATTTATCTGTCCGTTCTTGTTTGGTTTTTTGTTTGGACTAGCTGGAGCCAAGCTGGGCTCTGGTTTTTTCAACACAGGAGAGCAGTTGGTGCCACAGATGTCAACATAGCCTTCTATTGGTACTTTCAGGATTGTTACCAGTTTCTGTCAAAACTTTTCAACTCCAGGCTAAGGGCGATGAAACTGAGAGACAAAGAGCATGAAATTGAGAGACTAAGAATGATTGAATCACAAAGGGAAACTGAGGTAGGCCCTGTGCTTGGGTAAATGTTTGCCCTTTAGTATATGTCTGACTTCATTAAGATGATACAATGTGGAACATTCATAGACATGAATGTGGAAGATTTAATTTCTCTAAGCTTGCTCATACAAAGCAAAGGACAGCAAAGGACTTTATAGCAAAAACCTGACATTACTATAGCCTGTCACAGATAGGTTACAGCAATATACTTGCTGATGCAAATATGGCACTGTTGTAGTTGTGCTGATAGTATTTTAGTAAAGACACAAATAAAGTCTATATATATTCAAGAAACTGTATTATCTGAATTAATCCACTTAATGTAATGTACTCTACAAATATGCACAACAACAGTTATGTGTATTATTACTTTTATGCATATATTATTATCAAAACAGGGTATACATAAAAGTTTAAGTGCACATACTTCAAAACTCTTTTTTTTATTTCTCACAGTATGATGGCACATCGACCCACCACCTTCCAAGTATATGTAGTAGTAAAAAAATATGTTCAATACCAGCATTCCTAAATTCTGTGTCAGTATCCATGCACATATCCATGCACATATTTTGGGGCAAAATCTGGCACAAAAACTTTTGTCACTTTTGTCAGTTGTCATTCTAAATTGTTCTGTGTTCATAGACAAACAATACAGTTTTTACATTGCTGCTAGTCTTACTGAGTTTCCTTACTTCAGTCTCTATAGTTTTCTTATCTTTGAATATTTGCTTAATTATGGAAGGAAGAGAAACTAAAACTGCAGAAATAAAAGAGCAAATACAGTAATGAACTGGTGGTAGTAAAGCATACTGTCTAAATTTGTCAAGGTAGGCACTTTTTATTCTAACTTCTCAAATATGTGGTGTATTTTTTGCTTGATATTCCTAGGTTCAAATGCAAAAATAGTTTTTTCATATGAACAAAATATAGCTAAAACAAAGGAAGGCAATGTCTCTCTCAGTGTTTTCTTCTCTTGACACTTGCTTATTTAGAACAAGCAATTAAAAATATCAGGACATGTATTGGCAGCTGGAAGTAGATGTTGGACACAACTAAGTCAAAATTTTCTTCCACCATAAATATTCAGCCCTCCCTGAACTCTATTGGTTACCATTTTATGTAATGCAAAACCTTGCCTGTAGACAACATAATTGTTAAATGTCACCTTTGAATGTAAAACTCTGGAAGAAAATGTTTGAAAAATGTTTCATGCAACTCTGTCTACCAAAACTTGGCATGATATTTGTACACCTGGACGGCTGCATATTATGTTTTCTATAACAGAAAATACATTTCACTGCTCAGCTGGAATGTGGAGATTAAAAATACTTCAGAGTATGTTATTTATACATACCCAAGAAGCTGTATTTGGTCATCTGAGTGTAGTAGTTCAGAGCTATAGCTGCAGCTCTTTCTTTGATTGGAGCACATCCATTTTAAGTTAGGGGAGTCCAGTGTGAAATACTGGTTACAAACTGGTGTATGCATTTATGCACAAACACACATATGTTCTTTCCCCTTGACCATCCACAAAGACTGCAGAAAGTATTTGCACAGGCAGCCCTATGGATACCACTTGGAATGGTAACCTAAGCATGGTGTACACAGTTTAATGTAGAGAAATGTAGCTTTGTAAGTAATGTTGCTGTGTGCTCTGTGATTAAGAAAATAAGGGTTAAAATAATTCTGGGTATTTGAGGGTCTTGCTGTTTTGCTGATAGGTGTTGGTTCCCTTTACAGTTATGTATTTGCATTTAAAGATTCTGCTGTCCTATTCAAATACTAATGGAAGAGAATGTACCAATCCCTAAGAGTCTATTATTGTCACACACAGAAATTGTGAATACTTATGAATTCTAATGAAAAGGTTATCTTGAAAGAAATTCTTTATTTTCTGTGCAGAGAATGAGAAGAAGTCTACAACAGTGCTTGGAACGTGTGCAAGGCTTTTTGTGATAGGACCAACATCAGATGACTTGTTTCTACATGTCTGCTGAGTTTTGAGGAGTCCAATTTTAGCTTCTCTAAGATGGACTCAAAGCTCTGGGAAAATTCTAATCACTGCTGTCAGAGTGATGTTTACTTGAAACAAACACCAGCAGTAAACATGGCTTGCCAAATTTATTCAGGGAATAAAGCATAACATTTACACAGAAAGAGGGCAGCATTAGAGTGAAGAGAGATGATCAGAGATGACCTTTGTCGAGCAGTGCAAATTTCTAAGTATGAATGCCCTAGTCAAATAGATTGGTTTTCAGAACTGTTGATTCCACATGAGAGAGAAAGTCAGACAGAGAGAGTATGTGTTTACATCATTAGTTTAATTTATTTTAGTGTGTTAAGTAAAAATTCTGGATTGCATTTTATGAAACACTCTTTTAAGTCAAGTAATTTGTTGAGTAATAAAAAATATTTTAGAAATATAGACTTAAATCCATATTGCTTCAAAAATTCGTAAGGAGCTGTCTCAGGAGGAAGAGGAATTACTTTAGTTGAGCTGGAAGTCCTATATGCAAGGATCAATTTTTCAAAGTCTTTCTTGGACTTTGGATATCTTTGGATAAATGTCTTATTCTTCTGTCTTAGCTATATGAAATGGGAGTAGCAATTAGGATTATAATTATTGTTTGCATAAGTTACTTAGAGTTTTGTGGGTGTTCAAAAATTTCTTTTCACTTATTTGGCTTTTGGATTTTGTAGGTTTTTTTAACAGTCAACTCCGCTGTACAAAGCAGGTAGCCTTTTCATCTTGCAAATCTGTACGGAGGACTATAATTTATACTCAGACTGAAATGGCTTTATTACAAATGTGATCATTGTATCACATTAAATATTTTTGCTGTAAGTGTGACACAGTGTGAGACAGCTTACCAGATTGCTTTTAGTTTGTAATAACAATTTAGAAAAATGAAGCATCATTGAAGGAAATCGGCTATTTCATGTAGCTGCTGCATGTTTATAGACACTCTGCTTACATTAATTGATTAGTCCCTGATTCCCTGATTGGGGGAACCACACTGTATCTCTACCTCTTGTCATCTTCCCATTCTGTTTCTTCTTTCCCTCTCCTCTAATGTATTGGCATCCACAGAATAAAATGAATAATTTTAAAAGCACATAGAATCATAGAATCATAGAAAAATAGAATTGGCTGGGTTGGAAGGGACCTCATAGATCATCAAGTCCAACCCTTGATCCACTACCGCTGCGGTTACCAGACCATGGCACTGAGTGCCACATCCAGTCTCTTTTTAAATATCTCCAGGGATGGAGAATCCACTACTTCCCAGGGAAGCCCATTCCAGTGCCTGATGTCCCTCTCCATAAAGAACTTCTTTCTAATATCTAACCTAAACCTCCCCTGGCACAACTTGAGACCCTCCCCTGTTGTCTTACTGGTAGTTGTGTGGGAAAAGAGACCAACCCCCACCTGGCTACAACCTCCTTTCAGGTAGTTGTAGAGAGTGATGAGGTGTCCCCTGAGCCTCCTCTTCTCCAGGCTGAACAACTCTTCTCCAGGCTGAACAACCCCGGCTCCCTCAGCCCTTCCTCACAGGACTTGTGCTGGAGTCCCTTCACCAGCCTGGTTGCCCTCCTTTGGACCTGCTCCAGCACCTCAATCTCCTTCCTGAACTGAGGGGCCCAGAACTGGACACAGTACTCGAGGTGTGGCCTCACCAGCGCTGAGTACAGGGGAAGAATCACTTCCTTGGATGGCCATGCTGGCCACGCTGTTCCTGATATAGGCCAGGATGCCATTGGCCTTCTTGGCCACCTGGGCACACTGTTGGCTCATGTTCAGCTTCCTGTCAATCCAGACTCCCAGGTCCCTCTCTGTCTGGCTGCTCTCAGCCACTCTGTGCCCAGCCTGGAGCTCCCCATGGGGTTGTTGTGGCCAAAGTGCAGGACCCAGCACTTGGCCGTGTTGAACCTCATCCCGTTGGAATCAGCCCAGCTCTCCAGTCTGTCCAGGTCCCTCTGCAGAGCCCTCCTGCCTTCCAGCTGATCCACACTCTCCCCCAGCTTAGTGTCATCTGCAAATTTGCTGATGATGGACTCAATCCCCTCATCTAAATCATCAATAAAGATATTAAACAGAACTGGGCCCAACACTGATCCCTGGGGGACACCACTAGTGACCGGCCGCCAACTGGACGCAGCACCATTCAGCACCACTCTCTGGGCCCGGCCCTCCAGACAGTTCCTAACCCAGCACACAGTGCCCCTGTCCAAGCTGTGGGCTGACAGCTTTTTCAGGAGAATGCTGTGGGAGACGG